>JALPQI010003746.1:0-68313 GCA_025490895.1 Thaumatotibia leucotreta | reverse complement strand
TAAATTCTAATTATAACATAATACAGTTTCACCGTCAAATTACATGATTATTTACGATTAATAATTAATCATTTCTACCCTGAGCAACTCAGGATATGGATACTCGTATATCACGTACCTACATTTGTAACAACTTTAATTTTATTATCAGGTTTAAAAAATGGTGTCTCCTGTTAATTACATAAACAATACTCAACCATAAACACAGAACTAATATGTTCGAAAAGAGAACTGTCTAATGCACTAAGAACTTTTGTTCAAATCTGAGAATTTGATTTATTTTTCAAAAAAGTCACATTTTTTAAATTTGTTGACAATGTAATGCCTCGTTGCCACTTCTCCACTAACAAGTTTCTTCAAAAGTACTTTTTTGCTCATTTGTTGTCATTATGTAATACATACGATTCAGCAAATTCTAGATTAAATATCATTAAAACACAAGACAAAGTAATGGCAGTATTAAGGCGATTAAGACTCTTTTCGTACCTAATTTTATTTTAACATATAACGAATTCTTTTAATACCTACAGCAAAAAAGTGTCCCAAATTTTCCGCACCATATGGGAGTTTTTTTTTCGATTGAATCTGAAGATCATAGAAAAGTATATGAAAAATGGTACCTCAGTGGAAGGAAAAATTTTGGACATTTTTCCTAAAGGGATTATAAGAGCTCGTTATTTTGTGTAGAAAAATATTTGGATAAAAGTGCACTCAACAGCTAAAAAAAACATCTATAAGACAACCAGACTCTTTTCGAACAAATCAAACCAGACTGAACGGACACTGGGTAAGGTAACTAACGGGGCGGTCGGTACGGTGTCGGCAGATTATGTTCAGCAATATAACACGGCTTCGCTCCGCCCTGCAGTCCAGCAGACGTACCGCGGCACCCCTCCCCCAGCCAGGAGGCCTGAGCCCGTGCAGTACACGCCACGACCCTCTGCTGACGACTATGATGATACTCTCATTCAAGGACAGGTAAAAAACTATAATTATTATCTTCACTGTATTTACCAATTTTTCCATAACATCTATTTTCTTTGCTGTCTGTTGATGATGTTGACGCCTAATATCCAAAGTTTAAGAAATATAAGACACAGGGTTCACAGAGTGAATTGCTTCTTGTATTATTATTTGTATGCTTGTTGAATTGTATTATTTACTTATGGTGTTTCTATTTTTCTTAGGGATGATTACTTATGAATAGATGAGTGCTGATCAGCTTTTAGCGTTGATAATTATCAGTGTTAGTGTTAGTATTAGTATTACAATAACATAAAAACTATGAATTGGCTAATTCAACGTTGTCATTATAGTAAAAATATTAATCTCGACGCTCAAAATTATATTGTATGTTTAGAGTTAATGTTAGTATTGCTTAAACTCCCAAGCGGTGCTAGCCTGATTTACACTAGCCGCATTTTTTTTCTATGTAAAACTACAATATTAGTTCCTTTTTCTGTCATCTTTCAACTCTGACCGTACAGTTCTAATCTAACAACGTCCATGTAACCTTTGATTTTTCAGATAAACAATCAGAACCAATATCAAGCACCGGTTCGCCAATCAACAAGGTGAGATATCAGACAATAACATAATTTAACTTAATTAACTATATTGTAGATAAAAAAATAACATCAATTCTTAACCGTAATTGCGAATGATTCAGGGGCGAAGGTAACGAATTGGGTTACGAACACCCTAGCAGTGTGAAGACGACGATTTACGAAGCTACCTCTATTAGCACAACCCCTACGACAAGCACTAGCACAACCACAACATATCGCCCTACTACTGCACCTTTCACCGAAGCAATGACCCCGTCTAGATACTCTCCAAGGTACTACAAAAGGAATCGTCAACAACAAACTCATCAAGCTTGTTACATAAACATTAAACTCATTAACATCGACAAATTCATTACAGTTTTAAAATTCAAAATCACCATCTTTAAACTGATTTTGAACAACTAACATACTAATTAAGCATTTAAACAAAATTCAGTTTAAAGGTTACATACATTTTGTAAACATGTACATACATCTCTCATCTTGGCTCTTCCTACATTCTGCTTTACGAAAGCTGGCTGTAATGTGTGACAGTTTTGTTAAGCTTTTGTGGTATCTTTCATCCTTTATCCCCGACTAAACTAGTAAAACATCAGTCACTTTCCGCTATTTAATAATACTAAACTGTACTATCCATGAAGAAAACAATATTTAGGCTTCTTTCTTTTCTTTAAATTAAGTATTTATAGGAAATATTTTAAGAGCTTAAATTAGAAAGTTTTCTTTTGGTTTGTATTCAACAGATCATCCACAGATGAGAACCTTAACCCAAATCCCAATAAATCCTCAGACCAAATCCCTACTGACGGGACAGCCTCTGTTATAAACCTTTCATCCCTTGCTAAGCCCTTTGAAAAGACTGATAATACTCATAGGTTAAAAGAAAACTTACCAACTGAAAAATTGACCCATAGACATTCTGTCCGAGTGACTAACAAGAATAATAACATTCCGGTGGAAGTGGTGAAAAACCCTTCTAATGAAAATAAAAAGGTTGTTTCTCTAACTACTGGGTTTTCAATAAGGCGAAATCCAAACAATACTAATAACCCCTACACATTGACAGTTCTTACTCGACCTTTCGATAACTACCAAAAAAGCCGAAGACAAAGTACTGTAGAAGAAAAATCTAAAGAACAAATGATACAAACAAAAGATGATGAATTCCGAAATGTACAAGAACCAGTGAAAAATGAACCACTTATTGATGAGGACAGTGTTGGATCATCAGAGAGTTCACTGCGACGTACTAGTATTGAAGAGGATATACCTGTCTTTATTCAACATCAAAGTAGGCCGAAACCATCATACCTGCATTCTAGAGAAGATATTGTGACACCGCCAACAACAACTACAAAATATTTCCTAAAAACCGTTATCAAACGACCAGCTCCGGCTCCATTTACTTACGGTAATGATCAAAAACATAGCTCCACCGAAAACAGTATCGACACCGAAGCATTGATTGAAACAGGTCTAAAAAATGTTAAAGATTCAAATATTCAATCAACTGCTTCTGTAAATAGAGACTTACCTGATTGGGAGCATAATCAAGGGTCAAGCGATCAATGGAATGAACCAGTTGTTTCCCCGTATAGAACTTTAGATAATCTCAGAAATAACGACGATAAAAACGACGCTGTTGACTTCACAACTAGTACTGCTTCATCAACTAGATACACCACAACGCAGAAAGTAGGTTTTCGTTCAACTACCGGACCCCAAGAAACATTTAATACTAAACCTGCTTATTACAGTTATAAAGTCGATGATGATGAAGTTTCTGACCACACAACAGAGGTATTTAGTGGTAAAGTGAAATCTGTCATCAAAGCTTTTCTGAATAACTTTGGTGGAGCTTCAAGCACCGAAAGAGTAAAACATATAGTTAGTACTATCGCACCTCAAGAAGAAAAAGTCGTTAACATAGGTTTTCAGAAAAAAATGCTGAAATATGTGGATGAGAAACCCGTACGCCACCATGTTCAACGTGTGCATATTATAACAGAGCCACCAACTACAATATTTCGCCCTACAACCATTGATACACCGAATTTTACTGAAAGAGACTTCTTATCATCGACTAGTCAATCAGTTCCTACTAGAGGAACATCGGCCACTACTACTACTACTACCCCTATTCCTTCAGTTATTGGATACCCTGAGACAACACCAATGTTAGAAACTCCATCTAACAATATATTACGCAATATGCCAAATAGAGAATATTCCGATTCCAAATTTAGCACTTTCAACAATTACGTAACGGAAAATACACGGTCAACAGCAAAACCACAACCAGAAAATTCAAGGAAATTCCTTAAGATAATTGAAGAACTCCCCACTGAGCTGACAAAACTTGACAATTCATTTAACAACAACATAGACGGTGATCTAACGAAACTGACCAAATCGACTGAAGCTACTAAGACAATGACCGAGACTGAACGTTACAGACCTACCTCAGTCCTAAACGAAATAGCTTCTACAACAAGTAGTACAAAATCGACCACTACTTACAAAGTTGACGTGACGCCGACCAAAAAGAGTTTATCCTTCCCCACTCGTGCTTCTCGAGTGAATCCCGCAATAAAGTTAGCTGCGACAAACCCGGGAGTTGGGCGCAGGAGTTACCAATCGACGAAATGCTCTTCAGACAACAGTCTGCAACCGAACCCAAAATGCAACGAAATCAAATACCAGAGGTACAATCGTCGACCAGTAGCCTAAACAGCCTATCGTTTCTCATATAATCTACTTACGGAAGGTGGAGGCTTCGACTTCTATCTATACGTCCTTATTTTCTGCCTCGCGGTATAACTAGCATGAAGACATTTCGTTTAATAGCACCTACAGCTAAATTCTATCGCTTAACTTTCTTTCATTGGGGGACTTAAAGTCGGTTGAGTTAAATATTTATGAATTGTTAACTCCTGACGCGACCATTCCTTTCCTTCCATGGTCCATAATTAAATGTATTGTTAGATGTAGTATTACAATTATACGTAGAAAGTTCCTCAATGTAGTTCATACCTCTACTTATCATGCACCACATAGCAAATCCATCATGTAGTTTGTAAGAGCACCCATGTCACACTGGAAATAATACGGTACCTGCATGTGAACTTATATTTTCTAACTGGTAGTTTGAAAAAACAGACAGAATCGGAAGCAAATACAGCAGGAAAAACCTGCTATAGAAATGGTAAAAAAAATTATATTAATAAAAAAATGCTGAATGCTATAAACTTAACGATCAAGTTGGTCTGCAGTTGGGACCAAAGGCTTCATCTTTAAAACCACGCGTACTAACCATGGCTGCCGCTATGAGCTGCTAACATTACACTTTGTGTATTTCAGACCCAGCCCCAGTCCAAGCCCTAGCAGCACCCGCGGTAGAGGCTCCGCCCACTACTCAACATTGGATCAGCCACAGTCCAACAGAGGAACCCCACCAACGTTAGAAAGCCAAATGAACATATCGAATTCATTATGCTTTTAGTTTTTATTATCGTATTAAGTCAATCGCGTAGCCAACTAGTCACATCACCTTGTTTTTGAAATATTGCACCAAATAATCTTTTCTGCATCATAATTACGAATTTTATCTAACCACGCAATATCTATGAAAATGAAGCAGAATTATTAGAATAGGTTACTGTTATTGTATGTATTTCATGTAGCTAAATGCACTAGCTTCCACTCATCTTTCATTTTCATTAGCTATATTTGCATAAGTTTTAGTTTTATTAATTTTTATTATTTCTGAGCAGTCGCAACCGCCCTACTTTGAAACCATCAACGGCCATCGTCTCAAAGGTGACCGAATTCGTGGACGTCTATAACCATCCCCCGAGAAGACCAGCACCGGTCTACCCGCAGCCAACACCAGACAAGACAGCAGCTAAGTGTAGGAAGGATGTGTGTCTTCTACCTGATTGCTACTGCGGTGGAAAAGATATACCTGGTAATATTTTTTTTCAATTACATTTTAAGCTATGTTTTAGTATACTAAATGCCTTGTCCAAAAGTATCACTTAAATAAGTTTTAATGAAATGCGTTTTTAGAGTAAATTATGATAAAAACATTTATTTAAAATAGTTTTTCCTCGTATTGAGTAAACTATCTTCTCATCCTAAATTTAGATAGAGATATGTAGATACTTTTTATTTATTTTAGTATCATTGTGTTCAGAAGAGCTTTGACTGTTTTTTTTTATGTAGACATTGCATATTTTGAGATTCAATCTTGTACCTAATTGAAATTAAATGTGTTTATAATGTAGGTAATTTACCTGTCAACGAAATACCACAAATGGTATTGATTACTTTCGACGATGCAGTAAATGATCTCAATAAAATGTACTACGAAGAACTTTTCCAAAATGGAAGAGTGAACCCTAACGGCTGCCCTATATCTGCCACATTCTACGTGTCTCATGAATGGACTGATTATAGTCAAGTTCAAAATCTATACGCAGATGGTCACGAATTTGCTTCCCATACGATATCGTAAGTCCAGCAGAAAAATGTATTAGAGGGACTATCTCAAGTTGTCTTTTTGTCTTTATCACTAACAATGTATTCAACTATTCCTGGCCATCTATATATAAATTTCCACTATAGTATTTAGTAAGTCAACAGTATTTCGATAATTTATTAACCAATTTTTTCTTCTCTTTCCTTTTTCTCTTGACCATCCTTACCATACCTTTCTCGAATTCTTCCTCTTCCTGGCACTATTCACACACCCAATCACCACACGCACAATCACTGCCAACATCCTAAACACAACAGGCGATCTGGAAGTCGCGACGGTGCCACAAATAGTCCTGCTAACATTCGATGACTCCGTGAACGACCTAAACAAAGTTCTTTATCAAGACCTCTTCGAGAAGGGTCGCGTCAACCCGAACGGTTGTCCCATCTCAGCCACATTTTACGTATCCCACGAATGGACTGATTACAGTCAAGTACAAAACCTTTACGCTGCTGGGCACGAGATGGCTTCTCACACAATTTCGTAAGTCTTTGAAACATACTGCACATAAACAGGATTCAACGCACTTCACCAAACAAACAAGTGTTACTTGCATATTCGTATATTATTATCAAACTTCTTTCAATATTCTTTCATAGTTTCGAATTGGGCATGTTTCTCTGAAACTTTTAAATCTGTTTACATTAATTTTCTACTGTATATTTTATTGTAACATTTAACGCCTTTCTACTTTTAACTTAAGATTTAAGACTAATTTGCAATGTTAAAAATTTCAGCCATAGTTTTGGAGAACAATTCTCTCAAAAGAAATGGAACAGAGAAGTGGGTGGACAGAGAGAAATCCTAGCGGCCTATGGTGGTGTGAAACTAGAGGACGTCCGAGGAATGAGAGCTCCGTTCCTCTCAGTTGGAGGAAACAAGATGTTCAAGATGTTGTACGATTCAAACTTCACGTACGACTCCTCGTTGCCCGTCTATGAGAACAGACCACCTAGCTGGCCTTATACTCTTGACTATAAACTGTTCCACGACTGTATGATCCCGCCATGCCCTACGAAATCATATCCAGGTAAAATCCTGCTCTTATATCTGTATTTAGATTTAGGCAACTTTGATGTCATAATTATATCGTCCATAGCTAGAAAGCATCCATTAACGTCACTTTTTATGTGTTATTTTTATTTTTAGGAGTTTGGGAAGTACCCATGGTAATGTGGCAAGATTTAAATGGTGGGCGCTGCTCTATGGGAGACGCCTGTGCTAACCCTCCAGAAGCCGAAGGAGTCTACAAAATGCTTTTGAAGAACTTTGACAGACATTATACTACAAACAGGTACGTTGTTAATTAAGACATTCTAATAGTAGATATTAATGTTACGACAGTTAAGATATTAATGTTCATCAAACAGCTTTTATTCCTCTTCTTGAAAAAGCTAATGTGACGGACTGAATAAGCCTATGTTCTGAATTTGGTCACTTTATGAATTCTTCTATTATAGAAATAAAATCGAGGATTGTTCCAAGTGTTATGAAATATAATAAAAAAAGAGTAACTTCTTATATAAAACTTGATTCAAATGATAAGAAAGATAAAATTAGAAGCCTTAGTATTGCCTACATAGTTAGATAAACTGGTGTAATATGAATCAACCTTAAATATTCCAGAGCGCCTTTTGGTCTATTCTACCACGCCGCGTGGTTCACCCAACCCCATCACAAGGAGGGCTTCATCATGTTCCTGGACTTCATCAACAGTATGCAGGACGTGTGGATCGTCACCAACTGGCAGGCGCTGCAATGGGTGCGGGATCCTACGCCTATCAACAGGCTCAACAACTTCCAGCCTTTCCAATGCAACTATCCTGTAAGCCTTTTTTATTTTAGATTGTATTGGTTTATTTAAATATTTTTATTTATAGACACAATACAATAGGTAAATAAACTTATTACAAATTAGAGAACTACAACTTCTTAACTAAATTACACAAATTACTAAAATTAAATTAACATACAATGCACACACACAGATTATCACATTACAACCCCGTCCCTTGCCGTTTCCGGTGCAAAAGTACCCATAACGCTGGCAGCATTTCCACGCTGGATAGCCATGGATAACCTTTGCACCAGAAACGACTCAGAGCGGGGATCCTCTCCCTTTAGTCTGAGCCGGCGACCAATGTCCTGCACAAACTGCTTCGCATCTCCACCCCAACAGCCCGCTGTCTCCACCGCTAAAGGCACGAATATGTAGCCGGGTCCCAAGGGCGCGTACTTCTGGCGCTTCACTGCGGCTTGAGTCTCGGCATTATTTAAATTGTACTTGTGTTACAACAAGTCTTGTATTAGATTATCAGTTAAAGTGATCCAGTTTGAAAATAATATAAAACAACCTTAGGCAAGACGTAGGTATTTCTTTAGACCAGGTTACACTGTCTATAAATTCGATATTCTGTTAGTTTCGTATTTTCCTCTTGTTAGTTACTTGATATAAATCAAGTAATTGTCAGAAAACCATAGTTGATTCCGTAAAATGCCCACTTAATACCCAAAATAGTGCCTCACTAATTCAATATTCCCTACATTTCATTTAAAATTAAGATGGTTAATAAATAATACATGTTTGTTTACTTTTGCAGGATCGTCCCAAGAAGTGCAACAACCCTAAAGTATGCAATCTTTGGCACAAATCCGGAGTTCGATACATGAGGACGTGTCAACCCTGCCCCGACATCTACCCCTGGACGGGCAAGACCGGCATCAAATCTTCGCGCATCGACAACGATATTGAAGAATAAACAACACCTTACTCTAGAATCGGTCACGCGGTTGAATCTATCTATTACGTTTGAGGTAGGCTGATGAGGATCAAAAAACTAAGATCGGTGACACATCGTTTAAATATAAACGTTTGAATGTCATATGGATAGATTCCTCTAGCAGCATCGCCAAAATCTAACTTGATCCTGATAAATCAGACCAGTCAAAATATTACGCCATCCTTAAAAGATACAGTTGTGTTTTCAAGTGTTAAAGCGATTACTTATGGATCAAATTCTATGTCTTCAATAGTGGAAATTGTTTTGTCACCAAGAGTGCCATTTAGATTTCGATGGTCACAAAGCAAATGTTGATATTAGGTGAACTTCTACCGTGTACCGAAATGTGATTCGATTGCATTATTAGTTCAATTTTGTTTATCCTTCATAATAACAACGATCGTTGTATTGGGAACTGTGATATTAAGTGTTTTCAATCATTTGGAGTGAAGTTATCAACGATTTTATCATAATTATTGTCACACTTATCTTATAATTATTGTAACCATTTAAGTGCAATCAATATTGCAATATTATTTTCCTATGTTGTGTTCGTACGTACTAGTTAATAATACTGAAATACTCTTTGAATGACTAGAAGAGGCCTAGATTACTATATTGTAGGTACCTAATTTAAATGTAGATTGAGTGATAATCAATGTGTAGTTTTCAGTATTTTAACGTCATCCTGGTACAGATTACCATTTTCATTTTTTATATGAGAGCCATATTAAAATTTAGAAAATCATATTTTCTAATCTTGCCAGCTTTGTGGTTGACACTGCCTTTTAATATAAATTTGTAAATATAGAGATAGTTTAGTTAGTACTTAAATTTTAGCGTTCTTTTGCTACAAAAATATTGCAAATTGAACTGATATGTATAATATTTGTTTGATGTCTTATAAAAATTAAATTAACAAAACTTTCAGTCAGACAGCAAAATTTAAATTGGAAAAAACGACAATAAGTATACATTTTATAAAACTTTTCCGGCGTTAGATAGACGTCTGACTACATCGCTCTATAGTGATGAAGCACATGTCTATTCGACTGCTACATAAGAACGCTATTAATGTTTAGGTTTAAGCCACTGACTTTTTGCTTTGGATACTTTTTTCGATCAAAGCCATAGTTTTTAAAGAAAATGAAACCGTTAAAGTTGCGCTTCAAGTTTTGTATAAAATTAATGTTATGCTCTATATGAATCTACCTAATGCCAATATATAACAAGATTAAATAATACATGTGGCGATTATTTACAAATTAAGAATAGCTTGCATGAAGTGCTACATACATATATAGTATTTAAGGTAAAGTTTGTGTTCCGTGTACCTATCGCAGACATCAATGCTTTATGTAATAAGTGTTTGGTAAGGAATGAGACAGAATAGAACAATAAATTATTTTTTTAATTCGAAGCTATTTCTTTAAGTAAATTTTATAAAAGGCTTTGGTCTCTTTTCATTTCACTGTAGACTAAAGTAAATAAGAAGCGCTTGCTACGAATCTATTTAAACCTAGATAGGTAGGTACCTATTAAGTATTTAAGTCCTAATTTTGTAAATATAGATTTAGTATTTAAAATTGGTAGTTTCACTTTGAAATGTATTGTAAGAATTTTGTATTTTCGGCTATACAGAGTGTTTTTGGACAAGATTTGAGCACTTAGGTCATTTATGGTGCAATTTGAGCTAAGGTAGTGTTTTTTTTTATTTGATGTATCTACGTAAGTGTCAGCTGTGTGCCTGAGCTACTAAAATTGCGACCAGTGCTGGTTAATAAACTGCAAATAAATATTTTGTGTTTTTTATTTTACTTACCTTACATACTACGTCACATTGTGTACATTGATTCACAAGAGCTGTCGTATCAAAATTATATAATAAAATCTACCTCCTGTTTCAACTTTCAAGCCCCCACCATTGACCCGAGAAGAAGTTATATTTTTATACAACAAGAAACTCCGTGAGACTTATTTAAAAAAATACAATTACATACGATACATTTGTTGTTAGAAATGGTTCATTTCTTGTCAGATCGAAATTTTGGAGGGTACTAAAAATCGTCGTACGGTACGTGTCAGCTCTTATAAAATGACCTGTAGGTGCCAAAATTGGTAATATACAAAATCCCATATAAATGATGAATCTATTATATAGTGCTCGTCCCGTATTCATCCAGAATTTTATACCGATTTTAAATTCCTCAACGATAGTACTTAAAACTCGAATGAGTCATAAAAGCACAATATCCACACAATATTAATTAGCTACTTTAGTATCAAGTCACGGTCACACTGTGACTGCCAAGGTCCGAGCATCAAAAATTCAATTTCAATCATAACACCTGCCTGATGACATTTTGTTGACCAAGGCCCGTCAAATATCATGTATAAAAAGTGCTTCACTGCCTCCTTGTACTTTCAGAATCGCCTGAACTAAGCACGATGAAGTATTTAGAGACCTTAGTATTTAATGTGGTTTTATTTTATTGTGTCATAAGCCAAGAAGTCGAATATTATCCTTCGCAAGCCTCTTCTTTTTCGCAAAAGTTAGTTTCTAAATTCAGACCTGAGCCTCAAAAACATGATCAATATAAAAGAGAAGCACAGTGGAGAAAATTTAACGACAACGCCGAACCTGAGTTATCAAAAAATAACACACAAAAGAGAGCTGTTGACCCTGTATTTCACGGACATCCGAAAACTAGAGAAGAATTATGGAATGAACGATTTCTGAATGAAAGTCTGGCTTTCGATCAAAATCCATCTTTGATAAGTCTCATACATAATATAACGATGACCTATCTCGATGACTGCATTCCAGTAATTCTTTATGACAGCCAAGTGAAGTCGACGGAGAGTTATTTATTTCAAAACTTGCTTAAAGATTTTCCGATAGCATATGTCCACGGGTATATAAATGAAGACAATTATTTAGAAGAACCTAAACTTTTACGGGCTGAAAAAGAGTGTGTTCATTACATTGCATTCTTGTCTGACGTGACAAGAAGTGCTCAAGTCCTAGGGAAGCAGGCGATAAGCAGAGTGGTAATAGTAGCCAGGTCTTCACAATGGGCCGTTCAGGAGTTTTTGGCTGGGCCACAGTCACGGATGTTTATCAATTTAATAGTTATTGGACAGAGCTTTAAAGATGGTGATGACGATACACTAGTAAGTTCATTTATAAAACTTTGAACACCATGCATGAAATTACACGGTTCTATGTTACATTTTCGGGTTGATTAAATCTGGACATATTGTCTGTGTGATTAATATTCAAATTTGAAGTTGATAAAAGTGCAATATAGAATCTTGTTATGTTGGGACAGCGACTTAATACATGATTTTACGCCAATATTTATTACCTATGATTAGAAAACACCAATTTCCTTATAATTAAACCATATATTGATTTTGGTGTTCCTTTTTTACAATGTGGATAATTCCATAATGTAGTAACGGATGTGCTTACAATAGAAAAAAAATACTGCCAAAGACTCTGGCTGTCGTGAGATTTGAATCCGCATCCTCTAGATAGCCGGCAACCAGTCTTTCTTTTGCAGTTATTTTTTTTCTATGGTAAGCACATCTGTAACTACATTGTAGTGTTTATTACCTATGGGCTTAAGTCGCATGAAAGGAGCTAATAATTATTTCGATACGACAAAGTCTCAAGCGGAAGCGAGACGATTGATGCATTTTTCTCATGACATTGAGTGAGCGCCTTTTTCGATTGGCTGTTGCCGATCGGCCACCGACATACAGAAAATCCTTTAGCCACGGGGTCAGAGCGCCTACCAATTTTATAGTCTGTATTATTGCGAGTTCGTTTCTCAAACCTTATTTGAACGGTTCATACATAGTTATTTCCTACCCTCTCTGCATGTCAATAGCAAAAATGTAACTCAAATCGCGTTTAAGTTTACGTCGTATCAATGTTGCTTTTTTTTAATACTTCGATCCGAATTTAATGAATTTTACTTACCTTTGCTCATCCAGGAAGCGCCTTACATTTTATACACACATAAACTGTACACTGACGGTCTTGGAGCCAGTCGGCCGGTAGTTCTGAATTCGTGGTCTCATGGCAAATTCTCAAGACCAGTCAACTTGTTCCCCCGTAAAATGACGAAGGGTTATGCGGGGCACCGATTTGTAGTAGCTGCTGCTAATCAACCACCTTTTATTTTCCGAAGGTAAGCCTAACATAGTGATTTTTAAGCGTCTTGATTAATTGCTGTCTTTTAATAATCATCATATCACCCCAAAGATTAACACAATGACCGGTCCCGCGCCACCCGCTTCTAGCGGACTTCTGTGATCTTCATCACGGCCTGATTAACACAATGACCGGCCTGCGCCAGCCGCATCTAGCGGACTCCTGCGATCTTCATCAGAACCCGTTTTAAATGAAACACTGAAATTGTTGCGAAAGTAGAAGACAGAAACTGTCAATTTAGTGGTCTATGCCTCTATGGCACTATTACATCAAGTGCAACAAAAAAAAGTAAAATATTATCTCGGTCCTCTAGTGTAAAAGGTTTTACTAAACTTTTACTGAATCTTATAATATGTAGGTATATTCAGTTACATTACTGCATATTACATTAAAAAAACGATGATTTTGTATATCTACTTACGACTACAATCTTTCTGTACTTAGGTATTCATGTCTAAGATTTGTGATTCCCAGGTCTTAGATAATATTTTTCTTATTTCATTTTTTTTTATAGAAAATCTACTGTCGTTCATCATTTTATTTTGTGAGTATGGGTCTCTATAATAACAGTTCAATTGCACAGAATAAAAACAGATGCTGACGGCGGCAATCCAAGGGTCGTCTGGGATGGAATCGAAATGAGGCTACTTGCGTTATTGGCGGAAAGAAACAACTTTTCCATTGAGGTGAAGGAACCCCGGGAGCTGCAGTTAGGGTATGAATTATCGTCACTACTTAAATACATAATGTTAAAGTTTGTTAACAAATTGCATACATGAATTGAACGGTGATACAAAGTCTCGTAAAAACAGCCAAGTTCAGAATGTTGTACGTGGTATGATCCAGAAAATATATTAGGTGCTCTTGAACATTATGTTTACTCTATCAAAGTTGCATTGGTTCTGACACCAGGCACAGGGTGCTTAGACAAGTTGTCAATCGCTAACGCTTAATCATCAATCGTAAGCGAAAGGCAGCTAACTGTCTTTGTCGCACTAATATGAAAGAGTGATAGAGAGGGAAAACTACGTTACGGTACAAAGCGTTAGCGATTGGCCACTTGGCTAAGCATCCTGGCTGTCCATCAGGCCTAGCCAAGATGCCATTCTGCAATCGTATACGATAAGCGATAAGTAATAAATGTATGACAATGACTGGTTCGTACGAAAAGTCACCTGATCATTTCCATACATTATTATGATCGGATCGCGTGATTTATCGCTTAACGTATAGGTATACGATTGCAGAGTAGCAATGTACAAGTCGCAGAACATTCTTAAAATTGCGGGAGTAAGTTCTCATTGAGAATGTTTCTATGAGAACTTATAAAAATGTGTTATAAATAATTATTTTAAATCGTAAATAAGTAATAGGCATAAGTAAACAAGGCAGTACATATAACTAAGGCATGTATCTAGTACGGTCTTGGCTAGATTACAGTATTTGTTAAATTGAGATTCCCGAGAACATTAATCTACCATAACTTATGAAACTTCTCCTCGGTACAATGCTATTAGAGAGATGCTATTAGAATGCTATTGCGTTAGAGTGGCATCTTGGCTAAGCCTACTGGTAATCAAGTATCATCATATCAAGCCAAACATGAAGTGAACAAAAAGGCATTTTCGAATCATGATGGAAAAACTCATCCTTTCTTTTTCCAGCCCTGGAGATGCAGTACTCCAAGAGATTATACGTGGTAGAGCCGATATAGGCGCTGCTGGCATGTATCTGACCAGTGACCGGACCAGAGATACGGATATGAGCTTTTCTCACTCCTCTGATTGCGCTGTCTTTGTCACTCTTATGTCTACGGCTCTTCCTAGGTAATATTCAACCTACAATTGGAATATCAGCATAGTGATGTCATAACTTCACCTTTACAAAAATGCACTTAGGTACTCTGTATACTAACCCCAACCAGGGTGAATATCTGAGCGTTTTAACCGCCTAATTTTGGTGGCATCATCTTTGCCGAAGTTTCTAAACGTCTCAATGTTATACTTCGTCATTTGTATATTGTGCCTCCTTCAAATGACAAAGTAGCACATTGGATCGAATAGAAACTTCGGCAAAAACAATGCCACCAAAATTAGGCGGTTGAAACGCTCAGATATTCATCCGCCAATTGAAAACCTAGGAAATAGTGTCATAGTGACGTTATAATTGAGAACGTAATAAATCTCTTGCTACTTCAAGTTTTGACATGGGGTCTAGAGTGGCCTAGAGGTCCAATTGAATGGAGCATTTCTCCGATCGTTTCAACCGTTGTGACTTTAGTGGCAATGCAAGAACTTTTAGATATATCGGTAGACGTAGTTGACAGCGACCGAGATATCCAAAAAAAACTGAGATACCTACGGAAAACGCGTAATAAATTACCACCGAAGTCACGGCGGTTGAAACGATCGGAGAAATGCCCATTGAGTGTACATATCATTGTTATAGTCATTGAATGTCGTGTATAACCGTAGCGTTCACATAATGTTATGTGTCATGTTCTGATTTTTACAGATATCGTGCTATTCTAGGTCCTTTTCACTGGACAGTCTGGCTGGCTCTTACCCTTACCTATCTCATCGGCATATTTCCTCTAGCTTTCTCCGACAAGCATACCTTAAGACATTTAATACATAACAGTGGTGAAGTTGAGAATATGTTTTGGTATGTTTTTGGGACATTTACTAACTGCTTCACATTTGTTGGGAAGAATTCGTGGAGCAAAACTACTAAAATTACGACGAGGCTGTTGATCGGTAAGGACACGGCCTTCGTAGCCTAGTTGGTAGTGACCCAGCCCTTGAGTGATTGTCACCTACTTCACAGGAACTACATAAAATAATTTATCAGATTAGTTTCCTCACGGTTACATAATTTTTATTTATTATTTATTTATTTATTTATTAACATACAAAATATACAGTGACATAAAAACAAAGTCCCACAAAACAGTTTTCACAGTTTGACATAAATTGTTATAAGACAAGTATGCCGTCGTATGATGTAAATATTGATATTTCAAGTCAGAGATTTGCATATTTTTAGAAGTTTAAAGTAGGTAACATATACTTAGATTCTTACCTCATTGGAACAGCCGAAAACGAAACCGTGTATTTTTGATATTGGTCAGATCATTGTTTTTCCTCCTTTACGGACTAACTTAATTAATGATACGTAATGTATTCGTACATCATATATCATTCGTCAGCCGAATGCAAAAAAAAGAATGTAAGAATGCTTAAAAACTTAAATTATTCCATAATCAAGCAACTTTAGAACATAATCTTGGTTTTATTGCCAACTTGAAACTTTAAATCTTGAGTTCACTTCACACACATTTTTAATTAAAATTATTGATATTTTAACGAAAATATAATATTATCTGCGAACGGATTTAACGATAGGTATGTGTCAAAGACAAAAAATGCTAAAGAAAGTCAACCATATTTGTTTACTTTTTTTGGATTCTACTAACGATTGGTACATGATTAGTTATATGCGCGAGGGTGGCTTATAGTTCCCACGCTATTTAAATGTAATTCGGAAAATACTACTTGGGTGTTTTCACAAACCGTTGTTGAAATCACCTTGTTATTATTTAATTTGGTCAAATTTTAACGCGGCGTCTAAGACCCGTTTGTCTTTAAAATATGAGTGATAATCGTGAAAGTTTAAATCAATATATTAATTTGGTCAAGTTTAGGCTTATTCGACTCAGAATCACGAGCTCATTCGATTTTGTTAGGAGAAAAAATATGTCCCATAATTTCCATACAGTTTTCATTCTTTCCATTACGCTACCGCCTTTGAATATCTATGAAAAAACGGTATCGTAATGGAAAAAACATTTTGGGACATTTTTATTCTCCTATTAGAATCGAAAGAGCTCGTGACCCTGAGTAGAACAAGTTCAAACTTGTCCGAATTAAATAACAAGGCGATTTCAACAACGGTTTGTGAAAACGCCCATTTAATAAATTTCAGGTTGGTATTGGGTGTTTACAATAATCATCACAAGTTGCTACACCGGCTCCATCATTGCCTTCGTAACGTTGCCCGTCTTTCCGGAGACTATAGACACCATTCAACAGTTGTTAGATGGCTTCTATCGAGTTGGGACTTTAGGTACTATTTTGTAGTATTTTTTTAATCATATGCCTTGAAATGGTGTTACACCTGTACCTAGTGATATTATACAAGTATGATATTATATTTCATACTATCACTACTACGATATTTAATGTACTTCCCCTTCATGTCCCATAACTTTGGGACGCCTTGTATAAGATAGGTATACCTACTTCGCATTCTTGGATACTTGTCTGCAATAATAATACACGAATTATATTACATTCAATTCCTGAACGAGACCTTATTTCTATAAAGCCAATAAAATTCTTCACCACTAAAATCACTGTTGTCGTTTCACCCTATAGGGACTTCAAGTAAATAAGTAGGTATGCTAAAACCTGTCCTTTGTGAACTTTGTGATGTGATGCCAAGGTTTCTAAGCTTTAATTAAATTTATATTAGAAAATATGTTCATTTTCTACACATTTTAGGTATTAATACATTTTTTATGTGTTTACCCTTTAAGACCGTGGCGGATGGGAGAAATGGTTCGTCAACTCTTCAGATCCGAAAACGAACAAGCTGCTGAAAAAAGTTCAACTCGTAGCGGACGTACCATCAGGCATTAGGAACACTACGAAAACATTTTTCCTGCTGCCTTTCGCATTTCTGGGCTCTAAAGCGGAATTAGAATACATAATTCAATCAAATTTCACCAACACGAAAATGTATGTAAAATAAGTAGTTCCTCTTTTTAATGACTGCAATTCAGTAAAAAATCATATGCTAGCCCTCATGGTTTTACAAGAGAAAAGTTGTTGCTTACATCTTGTGCTAATTAAATGAGAACAGAACATGCGAGAGAACTTTAAGCTTAGTGAGTGGTTCCATTAGAAGTGTCTTTGGAAAGTCGTGCATTCAGACTTGAACAAGCTTTTCATCCACAACCAAAATATTAACTGTTACAAATTCCGTAGGTATAGGTGTATAGAATCCCAATGAAGATTAATAAGAAAAAATCATTAACGTAACATGATATGAAATGAAACTAATATTTATATCAAATCACTTGAAACACACCACGTAAAAGATTTCTTTCACCTTGCTCATGTGGGTCAAAATACTAATTAGAACACCAATGGTTTTTCAGAAGCAAAAAAGCCCAACTTCATATTTCTAACGAATGCTTCGTGCCGTTCGGGGTGTCCTTGTCGTTTCCCAATAACTCCCTCTATACGGCCAAACTAAGCGGCGACATTGCTAGAATGCTGCAAAGTGGGCTTATCAAAAAAATTGAAAATGAGGTCAAGTGGGAAATGCAGCGTACACCAACAGGAAAATTTTTGTCCGTAAGTAACTACCTATCGACAGAAAAGTCCAAAATGTGCCACCTATCGTTCGAAACTAAATTTAATATTTAAAGGGAAAACTGAAATACCATTTCCGCTAGTGGAAGTCTAAGTCCAGATTATTACTAGGTACTTATTTCGAAAAATTCGTTAACACACCTGTTTTATTTAGAATTTGTTGAAATACCAAACTGCGATAGGTTTGCCATATATATCTGCCATAAATATTAAATAATAAGAGCTTTGTTTCTGCAGGCAGGATCAGGAGCATTGAAAGGAGGGGCGATAGCAGAAAAGGGTTTGACTCTAGCAGACACCCAGGGCATGTTTCTGCTTTTAGCAGCCGGATTTATCCTCGCAGCTTCGGCACTTATCTCCGAATGGATGGGCGGCTGTTCCCGAAAATGTCGACTTCGAAAGAAAGAGGACTCGCCGTCTAGTGCTAATTCCAGAGAACATCTGATACCAACGCCCAAATCCGATATTGAAACAGAAATAAAAGTTATTTCAGATAGTGCTGAAAGCAGACTTCGATTGAATCCTAGACCTGGTAGCGAAGAATCTAGAGATAGTTTGGAAGGCGCCATTATAAATGTTACAAAAGAGAGTATTTTAATACACGACCACTTTTCGGTCGATGGTTGGGATTCAAGAAGATCGAGTTCTGTTGATATTGATAAAGAAGTTCAAGAGATTTTTGAAAAAGATGTAAACAGACGAAGAATTAAATCAGGAACTGTTCAGCTTACGGACAGTCAAAGGGAAGCTACGGCATCCAAGGGGGCATTTGGTGATCACTTGTCAAATAATTAGCTCAATGCTAAGAATATAGATGATGATCGGCGTAGAATTAATTTATGGTCTACTTTTCGACTCTATTCCGTGGTGATAGAGTTGATAAATAGTAGATTACGTTTTTGGTTGACTGTACCCGTAGTAGATGTAAATTATGTAATGGTATTTCTGTGTAAAAAGTATACGGTCAATATGTTTATTTCGACTTCATTTTCTTCTCTCATCCACATGTTGTATGGAAGAGTTTACAATTTAGTAATTTATTTAGTTTTGTTATCCTTTGTACCTCCACCGCGTTGTGTAGGTAAAGTTTTTGTATTGTATAAAATAAATACTTACATATTATACTTGTCAAGATTGTATTTGCGAATGTTAATACAAACCTTTAGTTCTCTATCGTCAAATGAGGCTTATTTCTGAGATGTTATAATAAATTAAACAGTTTATTGACATCCAACTCTTTATTATCCTTCAAACAGTCATCAAAATAATTTATAACAATTTTCTAACACTGTCGACAAACATTAATATCTCATTCTTCCACTGAGTTGTTTATCATCGTACAATTTATACAAAGGCAGAGATGGCTGCCCCAACACAGAAATAAAGGCGCCGTAAGACCTAAATTAATGCAATATTTGGCCCGGCCTTATCTTAAAATAATTATACAACTATGACTTAAATCCCCGAGGGCAGCCAGGAAACTCGAGACCGCCCTCCCATTATCAGTAAAAATATCGATAAAATACAACAGAGTTTGCATTATTTTGTAAATTCAAACGAAAGTATACCTAATACCTACCTAAGCATTTTGATACATATGTATTGCACAACTGATGTTAAGGAGGACTTAATGTGAAATCGACTGAGTATTCATTAAGGATATGTATTATATTCCTATATCCTATCTGGGTTGTCACTAGCTGTGAAGCAATAGCAAAGACGGAGGAAACGCAAGGACCATTATATCTACTGCCGTGAAACCAGACTCTGGTCTCGAATACGTGCTTTATACTTATGACTACTTTCTCTTTAAATGCAATGAACATCCTATATGTTAACTGAAAAGAAAGCTCTTTGCTATTGGCACACAGTTGATTCGATTATACAGGTAAAACATACACAAAAGTAGGTACAACTACAAAACAAACCAAGCAAACCATTTACAATAATGCGCAACAAGGTTGTGCGTTCAGAGGAATACTATATTATATTTAATTAACAATTAGTCTCGCACGCATTTCCGATAGCAACCTCACAACCCGGAAATAATGCTCCCAATACCAGCTTCGTTCGAAACATTACATCAGTCAACTCGATGGCAGGTGCCATGTGCTAGGTAAACCTCAAGCCTTATGGTCTACCTTAAATAAAAAAGTAACTTCACTATTATGCATTTCCCATCGAGTTAACCAAAATAATAATTTCTATTTGTGCAAATATAACCACTAAGTCAGCATCGGACTGTACTGCATACTTTAATATACGGCATATATAATATAGTCGCCATTGGACAGTTTGTTCGGTGCATCAGTTTCTATGATAGGTATTTAGGTAACACCATAGTGCATGACTTCTGTAAGTATATAATTGTGATATAATTAATTCTCCTGAATTTTGAGAATACAACAAATATTTTAAGTACTACAACAAAATTTGCAGTAACACGTATAAACCACGCACTCGGGAATACAACAACAGAAACGCCTTTACGTCAAGGGTTGGATAACAAATACAGATTTCATATGAAAATTTAGCTTCGCCACCAATTGATTGAGCAAATTTTAACCAACAAAGCACATCAACATTAGAGAAAGGAACGAATTAGGAACGAACGATCCGGAGTTCAATTCGATCAACACAATTTAGAATCTGACAGAGGAGGAGAGCAAGTGTTCTTACCACGTCGACAACACTAACATTACACGAGGCGTACACGAATGTCCTTACCTATGGGTCAACATTCACTATGCTCCGGTATTAAAATATTACTTCGTTACATACTAATCGTGTATATTAATTTACAATGCGAAAATACATTTCTTATGTGTTCAGACTTTAGAACGTCAAAACTGATTACATCCCTGTACAAATTTAACAACTACACATTAACATTTTGTTATTGTGATTTGAAGGATTACTCTAAGGATCATCAACATCAATGTTGCAAGTGTTGCTCGTTACTTACAGTATTTTATACAATTACAATCACAAAGTCACATTATCTTCGATAACAGTTTGACTGTGTCAATAAGTGTTAGGTTTAGCGATAGTTCAACAGCGACCGAGAGGTCTGTATATTATGAGAGGGCACATACAACGAACACCGATCTTTACACTACGGTCATAAAATTCAACATTTCCTTAAACTTACAATTACCAGGATGTGAAAAATATTGAAGCATAAATGCTATCGTATCATACAAATTTGGTACAAAATGGTAAAAATGTGGTACATTTAGGCACTGTGAGTAAGGCATCTACAGTGAGACGATTTGAGAGGGTAGGTGAAGGATCTCTGGACAGTCTAGAGGCGAAGGGAGGGGGGTGTGATGATAACTAGGCTAGGGCTCGATGGACGAATACATTAACGATTATTTTACCCATCCGATACATTTAGTAACATCTATCTACAAAAGGGCGGACTGTGTAATAAAGTGCTGTACCAAAATATTTAGTTCAGTGAAACCAGTATCTTATTATTATCCATTAATTACAATTGTGTTTGTATTTATAACATCAAAGATCCGTTTATCCTTCTCCATTTGTTCATAGCTACGACTACTACATTTTTGTTAAATTAAATTAAGTAGCTTAAAAAAACTTCAGATCACATTAACAAAAGAAAACATGTTCTAACAACAACCTTGCTGTTTCCTTTAGTCACTGACGATACCCACTAATACAATTTCAATATACATAACAAGTAGATTGTGAGTGCTTTAATTCCATGCAAAGTCACGAATACTGCATAATATATGTTAAAACATTAACTACGAATTATTCAACAATGTTAAGCAATTTGGTATAAAAAAAACTACAGCCATTTAATTATTATCAAATTTGTCTTTTATTTTGCATGGAATCCAAACACCGACTACAGTATATTAATTATATTAAAATGGTATGATAAGTTCATAAAATTGACTCGATAAAATTTTGGTCTGAAAATTAGAAACCCGCACAAACAATATGAATCTGATTTTAAAACGTTTAAAAAACTGTTATGAGAGAAACAATACGTACGTATAGTCTGGTCTAGTTATCACTAAAAAAGCAGCAAAAAAAAATTTTTTGGTGGTCAATTCTTCACGACACATTCACTTTCGAATGTGCTTCCTTTTTTAGTGATAATTTGCCATTTTACGGTAAAAAATAAAATGAAACAAATATACGATACGTATGTCACTAAAAGTGATACAAGTCTGTGTTATATCAATATATTTACTGTGTTTTGTTTAATTACAAGTGCTTAAAAGTGCGAGTGTATTCATAAGAAATTTTAAAGCTTTGTGTGGTACCTTTATATACTCAACTCTAGCTAACATTACCTACTTACGTAACATTCGTTCCTAACGGGACGTGTATACATATTATGTAAATATCATTATGTTTTCCATGTATAAATATCTCAATAGATAAAGTAGATTTTACAATATACAATTTATTATCTTCTGTGATGACACTACGCTTACTTAATTTACAAGATTCAAAGTTCGGATGTCACACTATTATAATAATTTTAAAATGGCACAAAAAACTTTTTAAAACACTAACACAAAAAGTCAACAGTCGATTTAGTGTTCCACTCACTAGCACACTAATTGTTTTGTTCGCGCACTACACTCCGCGTACGGCTTTACGCTCACGAGCGTAGTTCTTCCTTCACTCCTGAATTTTATTCTGTTACCTATTACAGTCACTGATTTTAAATTGACTAATTTTAAGCTAGACAGACAATGGCACGGATTGCACATTTAATGTTATTTATGTACAGGGGAATAGAATCTATCTATACGTACTTACATGTAACATTGATCGGTATAACATTGAAAGGTTGCAGCTATGCTTCAACACTTGAGCTTCGTTCGGAAACATGCGAAGAAATTACGTAAGATTTACACTCTTTGGTCGCTAAGTACAAAAACACGACGTAAATACCCATTGTGAAGACAATAAGCAAATCGCGATGTTTCCGAACGCTGTCCAAATCTTAACAATAATGTGTGTACTCGCATCGTGCATTATGAATTACATTACCTATAAGGGTTGTGATTGAACATTTAATTATCTTTTACACATCGATTCCTATAGAAATCGTAACAATATGAAATCTCAACGTTTTGAACTTGATAAAATTCGTTTGATATGAGATTTGATCGTACCGCGTACCGACCGTGCCAAAATTTAGAGTACCTTTGATTCTTGCACCTCGTATCCAGACTTTTGGAAGGTTAGCACAATCGAGCACCATGAGCGCTTGACGGGACGGTCCGAGGACTCCAAGCTCGTGGTGGCGGAAGGAGCGCCAGCGGGCTTAGCAGTGCGGGTGTAACGGCCTCGAGTAGGACCCGAAGGCCTCATAGGCGGGCTATGTGGCCCAGCCCTCGATCCGCGGCCGCTTGGTGTGGGGCTGCTCGTAATCCAACGGCACGTGCCGCATGTCCTGTCCCGGCGAGCCCATGTTACTCGACGTTACTGAACCTGGAATGTACGAAAGACCTGTTGAATTAAACGTCATGGTTAGTTATTTGGCATTCGGTTTAGTCTATGTTAAAATATAAGGTCTTAGGGGGCTACCGCGAACATTTAATTCTTAAATCGGAAACAACTGTTCTTTTGTAGTAACAGAAACAGTAACATCGAATTTTCTATGTTATCGGTAGGCCCCCTAAATTTAATTTCGTTAACTACAAATTTCAAGTCAACAGAAAACGCAGGACTTAAGGAAAATTAATAAAAAAATACAAAATTAAAACAAAGAAACGGTTAAACTCTGCTATAATTTATTTTGTCAAAACACAATGACGGAATTGGAGATCGTGAGTTTAAATGATTTCTATGCATTGAGATAATTTAAAGTTCAGTATGATAACTATTTACTTCATGTGAACGTTTAGAATCAGAAAATTCTAGAATTTATTTAAAAACAAACTAAAAACGTAATTATTAGCAAACACATGATTACAGCAACAATGGATGACCCCCCGATGCATCAAGCCGTGAGAAAGCGATGATCAAAAAAGTTAATTGCAAGTTACCTCTATTAGACTTAGAGTACACACCATCAATGACTCCAGAGAGGTGCGCGGGTTGCGGCGCGGGCGCAGGCGGCGCGCGGTGGAGGTGGTCGGGCGCGCGGGGGGGCGACACCGGCTCGGCTTTGATCTTCACGTTGCTAGGCGACGCCGCGGGCGGCGGGGTCCCCCCTCCGCCGATCACTGGCAAGCTGCTACTGTAGACGAAAGGATCACATAAGTTCCAGCATTCTTGCAAGACTAAAAAAAATCGTGGGTTCAAGCTTCAACGCCATTATATAGTACGAAAAATTCTCTACAAGAAAAAAAAAACAAAAAATAGTGCTATAGGGTGGTCATTTTTGAGGCCGATGCCCTATAAAGGGCTAAACTACTACTTCGATATAAGGGAATATTTAAAAATGAGAGATATTAGTGCTTATGGTGGTACCGCGTCTCATCGTTTGTCGCTGTTGCTATTAACGTTCTAGTAAATATGCAAGAGCGTGACGGCTGGCACGATAAATGGATAAAACGGGACCATCATAAGCCACCAGATATGAAGGGTACAGAGAAAGAACATGTCTATTGACGACGTTATACGTTATCGCAATTTGAAAATAGCTATACCATATTATTGACCAAACTTAAAGCCTGTTTCAACATCCCTGAATGTGTATTTATCATACAAATGTTAGCTGTCCTTTTCTTTTATTTGCCTAGGGATCACTATGATAATTTTATCTGACGGATATATTTATCCAGGGATTGTAAAACAGACCATTAGCATAGACGTCTACTTAAAGTACGTAAGAATAGTTTAGATTTAGTAAAAGCTAAAGAAAAAATACATGTTCCCTCCGTGTACCCTTACACTAGGTAAAAACAAGGGCATTTGAAGAACCAGGGCAAATATCCTTAAACGGCAATAACTATCTACTTGCAAAATCAAAAATGTTTTTAAATTAAATAGGTATTTATTAAATTGAAGTCAAAAGAGTGACATTATTCAGATAACAATAAAAGCACCACTTCCCGTCAATAATTATAATAATAATCAAGTTAATAGGTCATTTTGATAAATTAATATGTCAAGCTTTTAAAAACGTTAATAGGTACTCTCAATTTAAGCTTAAATATACCGCTGTCATGTAAGCATGTAACGCCTAGTCATTCATCAAAATGACCTATTAATATGATCTCTTCCTGAAGAGTGTCTGTCAAGCTTTTATCACATTTCACTTGAATTCTTAACTTATAAAAAAACATCGGTATCTATCTACTTATCTGTTAGGCGTTACAATATGACAGTGGTATTAAGCTTAAATTGAAAGTACCTATTAACTTTTTTCACAGACGATTCTGGCGATCGAACCCTTATGACCCAATTTGTTTTTCTGTATAAACTTTTTTAATTGGAGCAGTTGAACATCGATACAAATTGGCCCGCATTTACTGATAACCTTTGCATGTGGGCGTGCAATTATCACGAGGGCACTCGTGCGCAACCGTTTAAAGCGAAAGTGATCTACATTGTAATTTGGTAACACCTTTTACTGTTCCCGTGACCCCCTCTGGCGTCTAGTTCTTATACAAGTGAGGGGGGCAGGGAAGGTTATCGGAGTTGGTCGATAAACGTTGAATGCAAGCGTTGTTTTCATTGGTACGGCAACTGCTCCGGTAGCCGTGATCGTCTAGTGGTTAGGACCCTACGTTGTGGCCGTAGTAACCCAGGTTCGAATCCTGGTCACGGCAGTGATGTCACTGTCGCGGCGGAGATCATGTTTTTGGAGAAAATCTGGCTTTGACACACTTTTCATAACTACATAATTATTCACAGAATCCGATAGACCTAAGTGCTCAAATTGTAACGTTAGGGGCGATAAAATAAATATGGTGACATTGGTGACAGAGAAGTGAACAGTAAAATACATTGAGGTCATTAAATGATTTTTAACTAAATAGCATTAAATACATGTAATGTCATGACTCTCCTTAGATACCAACAATAACTTTACTTAGCAGCATCAGTGGAGTTTCTTTAAGGTATGTTTCATGAATACGATCTAGTTAATATCGATGCCAATATCGATAAACAGAACATTGAATATCTTAAGCAAACACATACCCATTTCTACATCTACTTATTAGTAGAGTGTAATAATTAGACTGTAGGTGCTTTAGTTATGATTTTCAGCTTAAATTCACGTACATTTGTTACACACATCACAATGTATGACTATAAAGTTATGAGTTCCTAGTAGGCTGCCGCTAGATGGTCTTGGCATTCAATACGGACAAAGTTGATACTATCAGCTTGTTATTGAAACTGGTTTGTTGCAAGAACTCACCAGCACGAGGCAGAGATCGTTGAGATCTACACCTTCTTCTACAGCCCCCTCTGACGCCAAGGTTTCATATAATTGAGAAGGGCAGGGAAAGTTAATCGAATTTGGCTTGATTGGTACATGTAGTTGTTAATTTCGCAGTCTCTGCCACCAGCCCCGGTAGCCGTGATCGTCTAGTGGTTAGGACCCTACGTTGTGGCCGTAGTAACCCAGGTTCGAATCCTGGTCACGGCAGTGATGTCACTGTCGCGGCGGGGCTACATTTTTTGAATGTTTTCTTTCATTCATTCGTTTATCGTAGATACTACTACGTATTCCTTATCACCGACATCACCGTGTGGATATCGTAGGTAATCGTTGTACTAGACTCGTATGTATTATGTTATGTATCTACTATTAATTGTTATCGATTTATGTAAATATTCAAATAATCGTTTACAGACAGCGTAAGTAGTTACATATTGGTATTACGAATTGCACTGATAATTCATATCGGTTGACAACAGTATTAATATAAAAATTAAGTTTAGGGACATTCAAATAATATTTTGTAAAGAAACAAGAAAATAGGACATCGGTGGATACGTAATGTTAATAAAATATGAAGTCAACCTTCGTAGCCTAATTGGTACCTTGCCTACGAAGCTGGAGGTTCCGCGTTCGAATCCCAGCCAGGGCATTATTTGTGTGGTTTACTAATGTTTGGCAAATAATTTTTCCCAAAGTATCACATCGCAAACTATTTTTCCCAAATTTTCATTTGGCAAAAATTCATTTGTCAAAACTACCTATCGCAATTTTACAGTTAGCAAGCCTTTTTGTTGGCAAGCGATTGTTTAGCAAAGAATTACTTGGTCGTTTTTATTTTCCCAAAATATTTTTTGGCAAATGCATCGTTTGGCGTAACATACTAATCCCAAAATATTGTATGGCATACGATTTATACCGCATATACAATATTACATCGCAACCAATTTTTCGGGTACAGTTTGAGGCGAATTTTATGTTTTTTTTTAATAAAAGCTCACACGGGGTTTTATATTATGTTGATAAACAATTAAAAGTCGGGTTCTAAACAGTAATTGATGAGGGATTAGATGAAACTGATGAGGGAACGCAATGCCGAGGGAATAACAAAACAGTCGGTTCTGGCCTGTATGGTCGCAGTTTCACCTAACACTCCTCCTCGCTTCGCTCGTCGTCGTACCTAACGGTGGTTTTGGGATAGTTTTTTTATGAAAATTAAAATAAAAATATAGTTTTTTTATCCGTGGCTATCTGTGCCTTCTTAGTACCTGCCAATAAAAAATATGAATAGTGATCATTATGGTGGATTTTATTTTCTCACTTCATTCATTATGATACCAATTATTCATGAAATACGTTTTTTGTTCCAGGCAAGTTAAAGCCAAGGGTTGTGCAAAAAAGTACGAAATTCCTGTATAGACCTACGAACTTAAAAATAATATTATCATTTGCCAGGCTTTTGCTATAAGAAGAACTTGCGAAGTATCAAATTTGGGAATTTTTTTTTTGGATTTTAACTTATGACAAAATAAAACATTTGCTTAATAAGCATTTGCTTAATAAAATCTTGACGAAGTGAAACTTTGCAAAATAAAAATTTGCCAAATGAATAAAATGAGAAATGTAACTTTGCTAAAGATTTGTTTGGGAAATGAGACTATTGCGATAAGTTATTTGGGAAGTCATATTTGGGAAACATAATTTGCCAAATGGCAGTACACCTATTCTGCCCTGCTAAGTGAAATAGCGATATCTCAAAAATAGAAGCACTTGGAAATGGAATCGTCAGCTATAGAATTTAAGGTGCATGTTTGCATTAAATTTAATTTTTAGATATCGCTATTATGCTTAGCAGGGCAGTATTTGTGTATTTATTTATCACAAGTATTTGATCCTTGGTCGTGGCAGTCTATGTATTTATTAACCCCCTTATTCATAAACGTCTGCTAACTTAACAAGCCACTAATAATTATTTGTCCCTTTCGGGCTTAACAATCTGTCCATAAGAGCAAAAGGGACAAACAATTATTAGCGGCTTGTTAAGTTAACGTACGTTTATGAATAAGGGGGTAAGTATCTGTATCTACCTATTATATGTATATATTATCGCTTGGTACCCACATCACAAGCTTTAATTGAGCTTACCGTGGGACTAGGTCCATTTGTGTAAGATATCCCAAGATATTTAATCACGCCATCTCTGAATTTTATCTCGAAATACCAACTGCTGCAGAATTTGCATCGAACGTTGCGAGCGATCAGGCGAAACGAATAAAAAATAAAATGCTCCAGTTTGGCTGCAATTTGGCAAGTGACCACTTTTAGTTCTTTAAGACCCCTTTCGCTGGATCGTTTTTATACAACTGGAGGAGGTTCGGTAGTTCATTTTATGCTGGTACTCCTTTTGGAAGAGAAAAAGGCGTATGTTGCTTTGAAGTGGCCAGTAATTTTGAATATTTTTCTTCTAAAGTCAAGGTAAACGTTAATATAAGACTTCGATTTGCAGTTATAGCAACTGCTTCGGTAGCCGTGATCGTCTAGTGGTTAGGACCCTACGTTGTGGCCGTAGTAACCCAGGTTCGAATCCTGGTCACGGCAGTGATGTCACTGTCACGGCGGAGCTAATTTTTTATATTAATCGTTATTCTAGATTAAGAAGGTTTCTACTTATATAGTTAAGATAATAAAGATTTTGTTTACTATTACGTCTTCAGTCTATAAACCATCTAAATATGATAAAGAGACAAATTTTGTGAAGCCAAAAAAAGTGTTAAAATTTTGCATTCACTGCCACGAGTATTCAAATAATCTGTTACTGAAAAAACTTTTTAATCATGTCGTCACATGTCACATATCTGTGGGATTGCCCTCCCACTATGCACTCAATGGGGTGACAGTAAGCGTAATACTGATAGCAGAGAACATTCACTTTTGTGTTGAGAAGTGACCAGTGTTTTCGATAGCATTGCCAACTGCCCCGGTAGCCGTGATCGTCTAGTGGTTAGGACCCTACGTTGTGGCCGTAGTAACCCAGGTTCGAATCCTGGTCACGGCAGTGATGTCACTGTCGCGGCGGAGCTAATTTTTGAATTTTATTTATGTACTACACCATAAGCGTTGCTTTGGTCACGATTGTCGTAGGCCACCTGACTAAGTAGGAAACATATGCCTTAACCTAGCCCAAAGAAGCGATGGCTAGATGTCGTGAAGGCTGACATGACATGAGTGTGAATGGGCTTACAGTAGAAGATGCCTAGGATCGCGCAAAGTGGAGGAAATGTAGCAGAAAAGCGGTCCCCGGCAAAGGCCGGGACAACGCTAGGTAGAAAAGGAAGACTACACTATAAGCGTATTAAGTGGTTACTCTACTATGAAGTACTACTAGATCTTTGATGTAACTACTGTACTAGGCTAAGGGTCTTTAAGGTTAACACATGATTAAAAAAAACAGTATCTCGTAACAATATATGTCTATACTGTTACGAGATTTCCGTCCCTCTTTTATTAACATAGCTAGTAAAAGATGGGAAATCTATCTCGCGGCGACATACTGTCGCATCAATCATGTGCTAAGCCTACTTTTACGAATAAAATATGTCTAAGCATTAGAAAAGAAGTGGCGCTAAACAAAAATTCTACAGCCTTCAGGTAGTTTCACTATTCAATTTGTTAATGATCGGAGTTCGAAGCATAGCTGATTTTGAATAACTACATTATAATTTTCAAGGAGTGAAATACGATAATTATCAATGACACCACAAAAGTCATCTGTAACTAGTTGTAAAAAGCTTGTAAGCATCTAAGCGAGCACAGTACTGAGATAAACTACATCCACTGCTTCAACCAGTAACAAAAAAACTGTAACCTGTACTAATTTTAAGGAAATGTTTCAAATACATATATTTGTAGCTTTTATATTTATTTTTATTCAACCTCTAATAAATCTGTTTAGGAATGTATAAGTATAGAAACAAGTACAATAACAATATTTTATTATGTCAATAACGCCATCTCTGATAATTTGTTTAAAATAACAACTGCTACAGTATTTATATCGAGCGTTGAGGGCAATCAAGCGTTACCAATAAAAATGAAAGTGCCCCGGTTTGAATGTAATTCGACAAGTGACCATTTTAATTCTTAAGACAGCCTTTCCCCTTAGTCACCTGGTTTCCATATAATTGAGGGAGGCAAGGCAGTTTAACACATACTGATGGCAATTTCACAGACGAAAAAAGAAGTATGTAACTGCGATGCTCATAGAGACTTGAAATATTTTTCTTTCAAAGAAAAAGGCAATCGTGATAGCCTATCGCGAACTTCGAAATTTGTGAATTTCAAGCATTTTTCTCCGTCACTCAACTAAAGGCGTCATCAGCGTGACAAAGACAGGTGTACGAAATTTACAAGTTTCGACGTTTTGCTATAGACCTTTTGTTAATACAAGCCTTCGATTTGTGACTTCAGCAACTGCTCCGGTAGCCGTGATCGTCTAGTGGTTAGGACCCTACGTTGTGGCCGTAGTAACCCAGGTTCGAATCCTGGTCACGGCAGTGATGTCACTGTCGCGGCGGAGTTATATTTTTATTGTTTTCAAACTGTTGTGGAAGTTGGCAGAACATCAGGTTATTATTGTTAATACGATTACTAGTTGGTGATGTTGCTATTGTTGCTAATACCAAGATATTTTTAAGCTAAAGTATCCCGACTATTTTCAAGTAACTGGATGGAGAAAATTGTAACAAAGCATTCCTGTCATCAATTAATTTCATGCGTTTATATTATGCGTCATGCGTGGAGACGAGGCCTAATTAAAACGTAATAAGTACTTAAACCGGCGCAAGAGCAACCGTGTTACCCAATAAACGTTGCAAAAATCCGTTCACATTTCTTTTGCGATATAACCACAGTTTTCGCTGCCTTTGTTATCAGCTCCGGTAGCCGTGATCGTCTAGTGGTTAGGACCCTACGTTGTGGCCGTAGTAACCCAGGTTCGAATCCTGGTCACGGCAGTGATAACACTGTCGCGGCGGAGCTATTTTTTAAATATTTTTTAACTTAGTTCCTACAACATGTTGTGAGTAAAAGAGGATTTTTTACACGACTGCCAAAAGGAGAGTATATGTGTTCAGCCCCTATGTATGTTTCATATTTTCTTTAAACGCGCAGATCTTCGCGACCACTTAACCGTTTTTAATAGTGTAAGGTATCATTAGAATCCTCTTGACGTCGCGGGTAACATAGGATATGTGACGTCACGTTAAAAATAATATGGCGGCCTAGAAATTCAATATTATCTAACCAAAAAAATAAAATACGAAAGAAACCTATCGAGTTTGGTATCAAAATTAAGAGCTTCAAACAACGATTACGAATATGTACATAACTTATATGTGTTTAACTTATTCAAGAAGAGTGAGATTCATTAAAATGCAATCAAATCACAAAGAATAGTATGTGATCCAAACGCTATGATTTGGGTATAAAATTAAAGCATTTTACATGCAGATTATAAATACATATACAAGTTATATGTTTCAGTATGTGTATGAAGAGAAAACTCGAAATGTTCTACATCGCGGTATTGAAATTTTTCTTTGATATCTAAGCCGTGACAGAACTGTCACCGCTGACACGGGTCTTAGTGTGTATGAAACAGATACATTATATAAGTGTTTGTGATCGAGTGGTACAACGCACGGCTGCTACGCAGCGGTCGTGGGTTCAATCCCCAGCTTGTGCCGATGAGATTTTCGAAAAACTTATGTACATCATCATTTGATATCATCACAAATGCTTTACGGTGAAGGAAAACATCATGAGGTAATCTGTTTGTGAGTTCCCAACAAGTATTGGGCCAGGGTTGGGACCACGCAAAATAGGCACGTTAGATTTCGAGTTGCGGAAAATAGCTATATTGAAATATTGAATAAAATATTGAATATTGAATAAAAATGGTAATAACATGTACCTATGTAAATAGTTTGCGAGATACGAGACATTTAACCACATATGTATGCTTAATACATGATTAATCATATGTATGCTTAATACATGTTTCCATCTTTTACTAACTATAAGAGGGATGGATAGTCTATTTTGTAGCGACATACTGTCGCACTAATCATGTGCTAATGCCATGTACGTACCTCACTTATATCGAGGATTTCTAGATATGATTCGAATATCAGGCGAATGTACCTAACAACACAATAACAACAGGAATTGAGGATAAACAAAATTGCTTTACGTACCATACAAGCGCATCAAAATTAAAACTTGAAATATGTTAAAAAATAAATTGCATTTAGGCCCTTTTTTGCCTACGGCCCTTCGGTAATACGCAGACGTTCAGCCTTCGCATTTTCTCGAAAAGAATCTGCGGCCCTGAGATCCATTTTAAAGCTACATTTTTACATTGTATAGCGAAGGAGCGCTGGGCTCTGGTAGCGTGGTCTTCGGTCTCGTAAGCCGGCGCCCCTCTGGAGGACACTTCGGGCTACCAGTCCTACGCGGAGTGCGGTCTACAACTTTCGCTAATTGTGGAAACGATCGTCGGGCCTGCAGCTCTCCGATTCGTTTTTATGCTACACTATTCCATCACGTGCCCTGATAGCGCTGGGCTCTGGCTTCGATTGTTAAGATAGTTAAGAAGGACGGTTGTACCGCGTGGACTCGCCCGTCGGGCTTCCAATCCTCGGGTCTCGCGCCGAGCGCACCCCGATAGTGACGCTCCAAGTATTTGGCACAAAGCGGAGCTGAGCTTATTTTGATGCTGGAGTAGTTGAAAAAGCTTGGTAGCTTATTTTTCTCGCAGCTCCGTCTTTGGCCTTTCTTTAAATTTCTTACAAGTGTCATGCTAGGGCACTCTTAGTAAAAGTCCACTACTGCAATTTGAAATTAGGGGATGGCTGTTATTAGACATTGATCTCTTTAATCATCCACAAGAAAAAATCGAAAGCAACAAAATTTGTGAAAACTAGGTACTACAAGCAATTCTACAAGAACTGGGCTTTAATACCAAATAAGAATCTAATCCCATTTCTTTTTCATCGTTGACTTTACGTTACAGAATAAAAAAATCCGTGAAAAATTTGAAATCCTAAAGTACAGGTGTTAACCGTATAAGTTATACCCCAAAAAATAATAAAGAGTTAGCTATATTTTCAGAAAATAATTGTGTCTATACACTGAGTGATCTTTAAGTGGGTGAAACTCAAAACTTTCAGTGTGGCCTATGTACTTCGATGGGCTATGTACTGGGCTCTGGTGCCTCGGCTTTCGGCCTCGTGAGCTGGCGCGCCTCTAAGGACCGCTTTTGGCCGTTGACTTTACGCGGAGCTCAGCTTGCGGTGTTCATTAGAGTTTGAAGCGAAATGTCGGGCTTAAAGACAGTTGACCCTTTGACCGCCACTGGCCGACAACTATACCAATGCAGTAGAAACTTACGCGGGATGCCGTAAAGTTAAATTGCGTTTAAATAATCACGTACGCGTGGCGTCTGGAGCTCAGCATATTCCTTGGTCTGGCGGTCAAAAGGCTAAGAGGGACGAATGTACCGTGTTGTCTCGCCCGTCGGGCCTTCGATCCTACGTGGATGTCGGCTTATTCAGATGCTGGGGTAGTTCAAGAAACATGGTAGCTCAATTTTCTCATTGCTCGGCCTTCAGCCTTGCGCTAAAATACTTGCGAGTGACACGCTTGGGCCTTCCAAGTGATGGTCCGGGCCTCCGTGAGCTCTGCTTTCGGCCTCCTACCCTGAAGTTGGCGAGCCCCTTCAGAAGTTCGGACTCGCTTAACATAAATTTACATTAGTTTTGGAAACGTTCCGGCCCTCGCACGGAGTGCCCTACGGCTTCGCCCAAAATACCTGGGATGGGAACTCTTCGGGCCTCCGGAGCGAACGAAGCGCAGGGTCAGCCTTCCAAATTGTATCGAAATTTATAGAATCTTCAAATACACTAAAAGGTTTCAAATAAATAAATTAATAAAAAAAATTAAAAACACGACTGCGGCGGTGTAAAAACGTTCTTAAAAGTAAAAAATAATTCCTTTTTCAGGTTTATTCTTGTGAGCGTATCTGCATATAAGCGCTTGTCTATTACTTACGATATTTTGTTTCGATTGCAGTCGGGGAACCTTTCATTACGGAAAATATAAACATTATGAAGGTTCCCCGAGTGCAATCGAAACAAAATATCGTAAGTAATAGACAAGCGCTTATATGCAGATACGCTCACAAGAATAAACCTGAAAAAGGAATTATTTTTTACTTTTAAGAACGTTTTTACACCGCCGCAGTCGTGTTTTTAATTTTTTTTATTAATTTATTTATTTTAAAGGAATCGTTCATCAAAGGAATTGTTCATCAGTTGCAATCATCATATTCGACTCGCCAAAATCGTCTACTGCAATAATTTATTACGCCGCTGTAACTGACAGTTTAAATTAAAAATATAACCGCTAGATGCGTCAATGAATAAAAAACTGAACTACAAAGGCCATAGAGAAATATTCTAAAATTAAAATTGAACATAATGTGGTTGTTATTACTGTTTTCTATCACATGGCATTTGACAGATTGATTAAAAGAAACAAACAAAATTTTCTGTGTAGCCCTTGTAGAGTCATCCGTGGCACATGAAAGTATGAGGTAAATGTAAATAATTGGTTTTATTCAAATGTGCTTTTTATCATCACTAATTCACTACTGTGTTGCTTTGGATAAATCAAACATGTTCTATACATCAAAAGTTGTAACATGCAAGATTAAATAAACTGTACTTAGCTACATATGAACAACACTGAATTTCAGGATACTACCTTGTCGCAATTTGAATACTAACAACGAAGCATTAGAATTCAAATTACAAGCAGGTATTATTTTGGATTGTAGCGTTGTTCATAATTAGCAATATAATATACCTCATACTTAGTAGCACTTGCCTCAGACCTTACTCTTAATTATATGTAGATATTTTTCTAGCAAGAACGAAAGATTGACCAAATTAAACATCGATTTAACTGTTATCGATAAATCCTAAAATAATAGTTAAATACATTTATTTTAATATTTTCTTCGGTTACCGCGAGGATTACTCATGAAATAAAACTATGAAAACGGATAAACTCGCGTATATTAACTAATTTTAACTTCATTCCGACGTTTCGAACACTTTACAGGGTTCATCCGCAGACCACGAACCCTGTAAAGTGTTCGAAACGTCGGAATGAAGTTAAAATTAGTTAATATACGCGAGTTTATCCGTTTTCATAGTTTTATTTCATACATTTATTTTATTTAAAAAAAATGTGTCGTATCTAACAGATAAGTTAAGAGAATACAATTCATATTGACACTTATTTTATCTTGAATATTGTGTACGAGTATTTAGTACCCATAATAGCAAAATCGAATAATAGAAAATATTGTAGCGACATAAGAAATTATAAACATGAAAAATATTGCCGAGACAATGTTTTGTATTTTTTAGTTATCTGGTTATACAAAGTTTACTCTTTTTTAAAAGAGGGTATACTCATCGGTAACCATTACCGATGTTTCATTTTGGCAATCCCTCGATTGTGCTAGAAAAATATCTAGGTGTACCGTAAAACCATACAACTATGGTCCACAAGTTCAACTCGCAATTAAGCATCAATGGAAATCTTTTATTTTGTTTTTATCTAAGTTAATCATTAATGAGGAGACTTTGTGTAACAACTGGATCAAAAATCTTTTCGTTGCCTTGTTTCATACCACTCTGTCACACTTTTAGTTACTGTTTCGACTAAGTATATTAAAAAAATCCGGTGCACTTGTATTTAATTTTCATGTTAGATTTTAATCCATACTACAGACATTGAAAATAAAACTTAATCTCATACAAAAATCACCACTGCGTTACGTTTTTAGGGACACAAAATAAGACAATGAAAAGAATTTTGACCCAACTGCGTCAATAATATAATAATTACACTAAACCGAAGATGATGATGACTTAATTATGAACCATAGTTGGGAGCTTTTGGACTATAGTTGGGTAGTTTTACGGTAGTCATAGTAAAAGCCGTAAAAGCGAATAATTAGGAATGAAAATTGGGCACAGACATGTACCTGTTGTGCTGTAGTGTCTGTAGTTGGTGCGCGCCCCACGATAGTCCGATTCCCATGTCCGAGCTCATGCTGAAGTCCTGTGGTCCGAAGTTGCCGAGTCCTGAGTAGCTTAGTGGTGTCTAAAAGAATATTAAAGATTTGATTAGTAAACATTTCCTCCAGTTTAAAGAACTTTGCCGTATCTATTTGTTTTCATTAGTTGCAAGATCTCATAACTGATATTAGATTATCAGGAAATAATTGGTCTTTCTATTTACTACGCACAAATTATATGGGAGTGTTTGGGAATTAGACATTACTAAAAAGTCACTAACAATTTATACATAAAAGGTACCTAGTCTGTGAGCAGGCAACTTGTACGTAATTTGATAAACTAAGCAACAGTGATATCTGCAGAAAATATATTAACGCTAAGTGATGTTTGATGACAGGGCTTGATAAATGATTTGCCATCTTTTCGTTGTTTTGCCTCTATACAAAACAAAATATTGTACAAAACAACACTAACACAATAACACATAAACGCTCAGAAGTCAAAAAATAATTCGATCTGAATTCTGAACGCCCAGTGTGCTACCATTCCGAATAAAGTATACAGTCAGTTCTAAATTGTTCAATAGATAGGTACTTGGCGTTTAGCTGAACTTGATTGATTTATTCTTAGTCGTGTAATATATCTTGGCTGTCCTAAAGGACCTAAAGGTCCTAAAGGACAGCCAAGATATATTTATATAACATGAAAAAACTCACTTCTCCAGAATAAGATATATCATCCTGAGGCGGTGGCATTGAATTAGGTATGACAACGCGCAAATTGTTGTGCCGCGGCGAATGGTGCGGCGGCGGCGCGTGCGCGTGCGGCTTGTGCGGGTGCCGGTGCGGGGAGGGCGCGGGCCCCGGGGAGGGGGAGGGGGTGCAGCCCGCCCCTAGGGGGGACCCTGAGCCTGGGTAGCCGTTTGACATCTCGAGCATTCCGCCGCTGGGGTATACTGGAAAAAACAGTCAGTGATTAAAGACCAAGAAGACAATGAAAAAGAACTACCATTATTATAATACCATTATTAAATAGTAGAGGCCTTCCAGAAATTTTTAGGTAAATATCGATGTTAAGACAGTAGTTTTTAATAAACTAGATTTCACATTGCGCTCCGAGATCAGAAAAAAGTGGAACCAACTAATTTAGCCGAGATCACCGATCAACAACAATTACTGGTTTATTTTTTATGAAAGCCTCTAAGAGCTTTTCCAAGTTATGATGGAATATTTACCTGAATCGGTTTCCGAAGACGATGGCCGTGGACTGATAGAGGTATGCATTTGAGGACTAGCTTGCAATAGGGACTGTTCGTAACTCCCAACTGGCACGCTCACAGGCAGATTGTAGTTGCTTCCGGTAACACCAACTCCGACACGACTTCCGTTCAACTGGTTCCTTTGCATCATGATTTGGAATTCTTCATCAATCTTCGAGTATTTAGCTTCGGTCCGGGGGGTCAGGTTGTATTCAGATTCAGGAACTTCGGGACTGTCCGGTGACATCACTCCGTTCTTATGCTCTTTCTTCGTTAGTGCCTGCAAGTGTCAGCGAAACCAGCTCAGGTGGCTTGACGAGCCAAAATTATAATTCTGCTAACTGATTAAATAAGCCATGCATTAATTAGACACCCTCGTTACACACTATTAGTCTTCGCGTTTAATGTTAAATCTGAAAAAATCTTCAAAAAAATTGTTACTAATACAGTATGTATTGGAGGGTAAAAATCAAAAGTGCTTCAATAGTCTACAAAGCGGTAATACTAAGTAAATTTGTGAAAAACTTTTTAGCGTACATTTGTGTGTTGTGTCGAATGCAATGATGCAACTGACTTCACCCTCGAGCCAGGTAGCGGCGGGTTAGCTCCAGTAAACACAACAATATTTATAAAACCCATGCTGTACGAGGAAAAAATAACATAAATATTTTGGGTATCTAGTCATGTTATAAAATGTTAGTATGTATAAACTTGGTGTCTGGTTGGGGTTTAACAGGATGTTACGGGCATGCTGCTCGACTTGGTGTTTATCTAGTGGCTATAATCTTTGATGCCCTTTAAACGAGTTGGGGATTAAAATTTTACGGATACATGTTTGGTCTACGGGGATTCTACAGGTGTATTAATGCATTAGGTTTGTGTAAGTATAAGCACGCGGTTAAGGGGTAAGTCATTTTGCATGGACATTGCATTGCGATCACTGGCACACAGATGACGCCGTACTTTATGTACCTCGATGATGTTGCGGTTGGTCAGCGATTCGTGGGGCTCGTTGTATTCAGTGTATTTTAGTAGGACCTGAAAATAAATCAATTTTGAATAAATTAAATCTATTTTAGTAAGTCCATATATTAGTGCTCAGAAGTGATTGAGAAATTGTATCAGTAGGTAAGTCTTACAAGAAAGTATAATAAAATTAACAGCATGGTGAATCAATGAAATAATTACAGTCCAATGAATGAAACCCTAACTTACATCATCATACATCATCAGTCTATCTCAGTCCACTGCTAGACGTAGGCCTCTCCAATTAATTATGAGTTTATGCATTAGGGGGTAAATGCCCATAATCGCCACGCTGGGCAAGCGGATTGGCGATCGAACCCGTTAGGGTTCTAGAATTCCGCGATCTAGAATTTATATTTCAATTTATTAAGTTATTAATAAATTGAAATATAAATTCTAGATTTTGTATAAAATCCCGTATACACACAGGTTGGGTTAGTCATATTTCAAGTGGCATTTTATGGATTGAGAAATACTGAAGTTCTTGTCGATTATACTCGAATGACGCAGACGCATATATTTTAAATTTAAATGTTGGCAAGACACTATCGGTAAGTACAATAGACAAGAAAGGAGTCGTTTTATTGGTATAGATCTATTTTTCTGATGCACTTACACTATGTACCTATACTTTTTATTCGGTTGGTAATTATGACATTTCTTCAGTTGATCACTTAAAGCTTTTAAAAAATGCTCACGATCGTTTCAAATTCAAAAATGTTTACGATTTTTAGATATTACATCTACTTTATATTTTTCACCACACTGCTCGTAAACACGCTGTTTGTCCTTCAATTTCAGAGCGCAAAACTGTGTTTTAATCTCTAGAGGTTAAAGTAATTTTTCTTTAATCTTCTGGATAGACTAAAGCGATAACTTATACGGCCTGAGAGTGAAATAAGCTTTTTGACGTTTGAACTAGACAGTACGTTCGAAAACTCAATAGTTTCAAACAGATTCATACACATGAACCTTTCATAATATTATATTCAATATGCTAAAATCCAAATTAAATACCACATTTTGTTGTAAAAGGCTTTTAATTGAAAGTTCTAAAAATACGACAAATAAAAACAATAGGAAAATGAAAGTGTTGACACTATGCAAATTTCAGTACGCATACGAATATTTTTTTTTTTATTGAAAAGAGTTCGGTCGAGTTTTGTTTTCTTTCATTGGTGATATCTTAGTTTAACATACTTAAGTGGCTTTGGGGTAATTGCGAGATGCGAAAGTGGGATAATTCCGAAAATCACAGAAAAATCGCCAATAACTACATGAGTCTCATTTTGGAATTATCCTGAATTTTTGAGCATTGCCACGCCAAGATAAATATTTGAGGTTATTGTTTTATTATTTGTTTATTTTTTGGAAGTTGAGGACTTGCAAATAAATACCTTCTAATTTGTTATGTTTGAGTTTTATTTCGTATGTTTCCTCGCTTTAGTGTGGTGAAAAATGTTGTGTTTCACTCGGCAGCAAAGCTTGTTCAACTCTCGTGCCTTAAAACCCTCGCATCGCTCAAGATTCCATTTTATGAAATCTTATTCAAATTCTGGAATCTTTCTCTTGCTCGGGTTTCAATATTTGCACGAGAGTTAAACAATCACTTTGCTCCCTAGTAAAACAAATAACTATTGTTTAGTTTTATAGAGTATAAATTTGAATTTATTTGGGACACTCCACGTAGTGATTTTATTAATGCTGTTTTAATCTACAGAAGGATATCATTTGTCACCTTTCTAATTAGTAGTTCAATTCAATGTATTATTTATTTTGTTAGAAGTCATTAATGAATACAAATGTCATCTGCGACAAGTTTCAACTAAAATATAGTCGAAAAATTATGAAAACTCCTGTGGCATGTATTTGTATTTATTTTGTTTATGTTCACATTTTCAACATGTATTATCTTAATTATCTATTTGGACGTGTCCATACAACAGGTAACTTACTTAAGTGTTTTTACCTATACAGTAAACTGATGATAATTAAATCATCATGGATATCAATTGTCTATTAATTCACAGCCAGTTTATTCTGAACGAAATTGTGGTGTCATTTCATATTCGTAACTCAGTTAGTAAAGCATATAAATCAATACCAGGAACCGAGGCAATTAAATATAATTCAAGCACTTTCTCCGGCAGAATATAAAATTTAGTTTCCAAGTCGATTGTGATATAACCTACAATCTGTTTGTTAACTATGTGAATGACATGTGAGTAAAACATATGTTCTGTAACGATTAAGCAATTGTATTTTTATTGAAGTTGTACAATAATTAATAAGCTGTCCTTACATTTTGTAAGAAGGTCAAGAGAAATTAATAAATTGTACATCTTCTGCGTTCTTCTACTTATAATACGAAAACTATGGTAAATTGTTTCAGAGAATATAAATAAGTGTGAAAAGGGGCCATTTTGGAAAGCAATGTATATACACAATATTGTATTATCGTATTAAACTTATACCCATTTTTACAAGTCTCGGGGAGTTATATATAATACTTAGGTACTCTTTTTCACCTACGGCTACAGGTTTATTTTATGTTGTACCGTGAAGATAGGGTTACAAAATATAAGGACTACTTTAGTATTACAAATGACTTCGGAAAAAAAATCCTTATTGGGAGATACATATATGATTATTCATGTGCCATATTTTTTTTACTATTTTGAAAATATTAATTTTTCTGAAATTTATGAATACAAATCTAATAAAAAAGCGTTAAAACAACTCGAATAAACTATGGTAGTGGTGTAGCCTAAGTTCCGTGTTAAATTGTATCTGAGTGATAGGCCGTTAATGTGGTATTACGTTATAGCGGACGAATAGTATTATAGTATAACTTTAACGCCTCGTGTGTTGGAAATATTTTTTCTAATAGTTTTACCGTACGCGGATCCACGTCGCAGCATACGAATGCTTAAACTCGCTTCAAAACGTAGTATATTATTATTCTTTTTTTATAACATTAAACAAAGTGTACCACAATATAAATGATTCGCCAAAATGCAGAGCAGTTTGTTTGCGATGAACTTCTAATTAATGATTGATGAGCTCGTTCTGATCATACTCATTAAATATTGATATAGTTTAAGGCATGTGTACTTGATAACTACGATTTTTTAAGTCGGCACTCTATATACCTATACCATTCTTCAGTTGAAAGGAAAAAAAGTGAACAAACTTGAATTATTTCATAATCTCGCACTTTCAGAACATAATCTTGGTTTTATTACCAACTGAAAATCTTAACCCTTTATAGGGCACCGGTCTCTAAAACGACCACCCTATAACACTATCTTTTTGTATTTTTTTCTTGTACAAAATTTTTCGTACTATATGATGGCGTTGAGGCTTGAACCCACGATTTTTTGAGTCTTGTCCGTTAAAGGGTTTTAAACCTGAAGTCCACACACATTTTTTGTTAAAATTATTAATATTTAGTATTAACGTAAAAATATATCTGCGGACGCGTTTCACGATGTGTCAAAGACGTCAAATGCTATGGAAAGGCAGCCATTTGTTTACCTTTTTTACTTTCAACTGAATAATGGTATAGGTCGATTGTCATCCTAGGTTCAGAGTAATCCATGACCTTGTTCAACCCAGAATTAATGATACCTAGAACCCAATTCCTAAACGTAGCCTTGAGCAAAAACGAGAACGAGAATTCTAAACCAGTTTTGTTTTTAGCAAATAAATACGGGTAAGTAGGTGGCGGCCTAAAGAGTAGGTATCGTAAAATTTGCCAATGATCTTTAATAGGTGTTGTTAGGTGTAGGCAATACACTTATATAACGTATCTATGTAATAAATTAGTAAAATGGAACGCAGCCGTTTTGTCTAACAAATGCACTCTACAATCTCTAAATATAATAATATTTGCAAGGACTAGGTATATTATAATATTACGTTATTTTATTTGTGAAAATTTTTGAGTAATCTTGTGCAAATATTGGGGATCTCCAACATAGAACGTAGGTTTGTTTTATTAATTTGCTAAAATGACTATTTTAGTTTGCTTTTTATACGAAGGTATATTTTATTACATGTTTACTACGTTTTAAAGTCTGAATTCAAAAAATAAAAACAACAAATAATTTATAGGCAATCGAGAGCGATCAATAGAGAAGCCTATTGCTTAAGTTTTACTGGAAAGCTTATTGTGAGCTTTCCAGTAAAACTTAAGCGATAGGCTTCTCTATTGACCAGGTAAGGACTTTTAGACTTGTCTAGTGTTTTGGCACATTTATTTGTTAAGTATTCAAATTAGAGAGTTTATGATACGTCAAAATGGTCATAACATCAGTTTAAATCTTAGTTATGGCCTTGAATGAATGCCGGCAAAATGGTGTTTACTACGCAGTGCCCCAGCCCGTATAAAAGGCATTATGAATGCATGTGATTCTTGGAATCGATTTGTGTTAATACCACCATATTTCACAAAGTCTATTAATTTCAAATTATTATAATAAATAAATCAATATTGTGTTTGTTACATTTATTACAAAAATAATCAAGTAGGTTGAGGAAGTTTAGTTTTCTTATAGCAGCTTAATACTTGTATTTATCTTGCCAATCACTTATTAAAGATATTAGACTTGTGTGTATTTGTGTAATGGATTTGTAGTCAACAAAAAATGTGCTCTACCACTTTTAGACTTTATTATATATTTTATAAGTCGAAAAGTGGTAGACATAATTTTTTGTTGACTATACCGTAGAATAAAAATAATTCAATATTATGTTTAGCCGGCTGCTAAATTACAAAAGGAAGATCTCGCTTCTCAGTTTCGACTGAATTTTTATCATACGAAACAATTGTTTTTTCCGAATTACTACGTCAACAATATTATTAGACGCAGTTATGTAAAAAGGAACCAATCCATACGAATTTGTTATTTTGATGACTTGTTTGTTTTCATTTACGGTGTTAATTACAATGAAAAATGGATGTGAGTTGGATCCCTTTTACGTAACTACGTCCAGTTAAGAAGAGAGGCCTACGTCCAGCAGACTGATTAGCTGATTATGTGATGTGAATGAGGTTTTGACTGAGCAATATAATAATTTAAAAAAATAAACATTTTGTTGCTAACCTTATCCATATCCGTGCTAGCATACTGGTACAATTTGTTATTGGAGCTAAAGATGATGAGAGCAATTTCGCAGTCACAGAGTACACTCAGCTCATATGCCTTCTTCATTACTCCGAACTTGCGCTTGTTGAAGGTAACCTGAAATGTGATAAAATTGTATTTAATTTTGTGGTAATCTTCAATATACTAAAAATACAGATTGGTTTCCAATCATGTGTAAGGTTGATATACTAGTACCCGACGCTGTACCAATACTCGTCATTATAGCTTGAGTTGCCATCGATAAGATAAAATCAACTATTAGGGCATTTAAACGATGATTAATATATGCACCTTTAATGCTTCATATCCCAACTTTGATATAATTAGCTTATATCTAAATTATTAGCATAATTTTAAGACAGGCTGACGTTTATTAGAACGTTTGTTAGTGTTAATATTTCCCTCTCCCTCTCCCAAAACACATGACAATACTTTATGTAGATTTATACATCGTGATTCAAATAAATATTCTCTGTTGACATCTTGCGCACTAGTACTTCCACCTTATAAAATCAGTTTTATATAATAATGTCAATGAGCAGTAAATGCATGATAAATTTATAAACAATTTTGGTTTGGTTTAGAACTTTAGAATACAAGACATGACACTGAATTGGTCAAGTTTGGTGATGTAAATGAAACGTATTTTTATAAAATGTGTTATGGTTTATGGTACATGGTTTGTTTACATTTTATTTGTTTTGTGCTTACGAACGGTATAGACATTAGACATCGCTTTAAAATGATTTGAACAAAATTTAAATTACCAGTGTCCATTCTATTTGCAAATAGATACAAAAACATCAACTAAATTATTCTACAATTTACATGAATACGAAAGCAAGCTTTGGGTCACTGTCGTGAATATCATTAAGGAAATTCATTGACTGTGCAATTGCATGAGTATTCATAATTTTAGTATTGAATATTTCATATCGCTATAATCAATGTAACCTTTTGGGTTAATGACAACAATGTTGGTATATGATTGCACTGTCTGAGTCAATATAATTATCATTTGACCTAACTCAAGCCTAACTATGATGGCATATTGCTATTAGTTATATACTCGTATTGCATTATTTGATATCATTTCACTTAACATAATTATTTGGGTCAAAATTCTTTTTGTTGTCTTGTTTCATACCACTCTGTCACGCTTTTAGTTGCTGTCTCGACTCAGTCAGAAAACAAAACATCATCTTATACAAAAATCACTACTGCGTGACTTATATATTCTGTGGCGTTACGTTTTTAGGGACACAAAATAAGAAAACGAAAAGAATTTTGACCCATTTACCACTGTTTTCTATAGTATACGTCCTTCCGTGTTATCAAAGGTCATTGACTATTTTGTTCCTAAAGCTGAGTCTACAAACTATTGTTGCACGTTTTGAGATGCAACTAGAGTTAGAGTATGACAACGTAAAGCTCCAAGTTCTAGCGCCTGTTCTACGAAATCAACCAATCACGTTTTGTGTAGGTACCGATCGAATTTCGTAGAGTGGGAGGTTAGAACAGCGAATGCTCTTTTAGTTTGAACGCACCTTAAGAGTGAGCGGCTAATATTAGCATATTTTCTTGTACGTATATATAAAGGTGCATGTAGGTGTGAATCTCGCTAAATATCATATTATAAGATTAGGTATTGGCTAAGTATCTTAATTTTGTAACAATCGTACCGTCATCAAGTGCGTAGGGAACAATATTGTAAACAAAACGTATGTTGTTTATGCTAATCCCAAAATCATTGAATACGATGTTTTTGACCGCGTCGCTAAAGCGGCCAAGTGCGAATTGCAGTCGCGCACAAAGGGTTCCGTAGCAGCAAATATAAAAACAGCTATATCGAAAACTATAGGAGATAATTTGATCTAACCAAAAATTGTTAAAAGAGATTATTGGGGACATGCTTTTTACAAATTTGAGAGCTGATTCTTTGATCTTGAAAACGGTTCACTTTAAGAAATATGTCTTCTATAAGTGACCTTCCTTTTGATACCCCAATTTAACACATCGAAAAAATATTTACCATTATGTATGGAGGGCGTCACACATTTTTTTTTACAATTAATATCATTATTTTATAGCGGCTTATACAAGGATAACCTTGTACAATCTTATAGTTTCCGAGTAAATGGGCGACAGACGGACATGATGAATCTGTAAGGGTTCCGTTTTTGCCATTTAGGCTACGGGGCCCTAATAAAAACGACAGCAAAACCTAGTATTTAATAGCAGGTAGACATTCTAATTCAATGTCAACAGAATCATTGCCATGGAGCAAATTGACCTTCGCTACTTTCGTTTCAGCTGCCGGTCTCTCATTTAAAGCCATTTAGTCCTAAACCCTCACGAGTCCTGTTTGGTTCCACACCAGGGGTCACCTTAAGCTGGTTACAACGTGTAATTAATAAATTAGCAGTAGGAGCGGTCGTTGTCCTTTCTGATAATGTTTTGCAGAGTATTTTTTGCATACTCGTATCTCAGTTTTTGCATATTGCAAAAGCGACCTCTTGACTCGTAATTCAAGACTTAATTTTGAATGGTGGGAAAAATGGCAAGTTAATATGATAATGCGGCAGCGGCAGTTGATACGCCACATCTGGACGCTGCAGTGGAGTTAAGGTCATTCGTTACTCGTCATATTGTATAATGTATAGCTATTGAATATCCTTCAAGATGTAAATCCAAAATGACTGTCAGCTTTGGATTTTAGCATTATCAAAATTCCATTATTTTAGACTCTAGTGCGAGAAGTGGGTCATTTTACGTCAGGTCTAAAACGTCGGAGAGCCATCTGTACTAAAAAACGTCGTACGAGACACGTGCAAAAACGAAATTCGTAACTCGTGTCCATTTAAAACACTCCCTATCGGTCGTATTTTGAAACATCGCCACTCGTTTGGAATTTCAAATTTTTCGCACTTGTATCGTAATATACTATTTTGTCAATTTTTTAAAAGTATTTAGTCATTTGTTTATATGATTAAATACAGATATCCTCGTTCAACGTAAATAAACTTTTAATATTTCAACTTCCAAGTACTAACCTGCCGATTCCGTTCATCTGTGATCCGAGATATTTGTATTTTCTTCCGACCCATGGTGGCAGCAATCTTGGAGGGGGGTGAGGAGCGGGGCGAGAGCGAACCGGGCTGGTTATTCGGACGTCAACAGCTTTCTAGAACAATCGAAAACGAACCATGAGACTCAGAAACAAAGTGCCAGTTGCTCAGCGAGCGACGTAAAAACAAATGAAAATTAATTATGTCGTTGCGTTGCAGGTTTTTAAAAGGATTATTCGCGTGTAATATGCCGTATGGTCGGCAAAGTTGTGGTGCAGCAGGAAGCTTTTGTATTATAGATATGGACGGTTTACTAATGACGTTACAGCAATGATGTGAACTAAATATGCTCCTGAAACATGCGTCAGTTAGAAGGAAAATTGAGTTACATATATCCTAATACGTATAAAGAAAATATTTGAATTGCGTAATACGTAGATACTTTTAGATGTCATTACTTTGCGGTCAACATAACTGTGTTAATAAAACTATTTTAAGATTCATATTTTATTTTAGTAAGACTTTATAAAAATAGAAATAAGAACTGCAATGACCATGAACGTGAATGACCATAGCTTGAAATCATATATTGGAACGGATAAGAATTAAAATTGATTTAAAAAAGCAAAGGCGCTTTTAGTAGTAGAATTTTACGGAATTAGCATATTTCGGCTATTAAACAAGTGTAGCGTGGCCATTTGTTAAATTAGCAGTCGTAATAAATAAGTTTTATTATGTTATGTATGAAATTCTGCCACAGATTATTACTCGGATTTTAATAATTATTATAGAACTATATTCGTTAGTAATTTTGAGGCAAATGCTGCCCCTGCCTGCGTTGCAATGAATATGTAGAAGTATGATGGTTACAGAGTTTTAACATACTTAAGTGCTTAGATGTTTTCCAGTACCATTGACCAAACTGGTTTTAAATTGCAAAGGTGACTTTAAAAAGGAAAAACGGACGTCAATGGCGTTTCATATTAAATAGTCATTTTGCCGGAACTATTGAATATCCTAGTTCTGTTTAAGGTCGCCAAACGTCAGAATTTGTCCTGACATATCACTATACTATGCTGTGCAATGAATGACCCTTTTTCAAGATTGCGATTGATTCGGCCTGTATCAGGAAACAACTTCATTAAAAATATTACTTTTATGTACTAAAGCTCTACGGTACATCATAGAAGTTAGACCAAATATATTTTAAAAGAAATGTCAGGATTACTCAGGACTGCCTGGATGATGTCAGGATTTTTATCATGGCATTTAATTTTCCCGTATGACTTCTATCACAACAGAACAAAAACACAAATAATAAAAAATACGAGAATATTACAATATTTACTATTATCATTAGGAAAAACCTACTCGCTCACCATAATCTGAGTGTCAATCCTTTGTTAGTAGGAAAACCAGTGTGGTTAGGTAAAACGAGGTCGTGCCATACTGAAATGCTGATACTGGGGTCATTATGCAAATCTGGGCTGCTATTCCGAATCTCGAGTATCATGTCGCCCGAACCAACGTAAGGGCAACTGCGTAACGAAATTTGTTTACTAAACTGACCAAGAGATGGCGCTGTTACGTGTGGAGCGATTTCTAAATCACACTGACGTTTCATTTGCGTATATAATTTAGATTGTTTTTTATGTTGACGGTGAGGACGATGCTCGACGAGTAGGCAGTAGATACTAGTACTAGTAGTACGTTGGTGATATTAGTATCAGAGACACCAAAAACATAAAAATAAAATCAAATGTGAAGAAAGAAATATTGTTTCTTCCTTTGACTCACATTGATACACTTTTACAATTATTATACGTTTTTTCTCAACGAAACACAGAAAATACAAATATGTATTCAATATTGAGTGCAATGTAATACCAAGCAATGGGAATATAAACCCGTCTACCGTGCCATATCCACAAAAAACATTTTATGGTGCCATATTGTGCTACGCCGACCCTCGCATGCCCTTAGGGGCTGTTTTGTATCAGAATTTCTAGAAAATTGTCTCAATATTTTTTATATATTCCTGCCTCCATACTCTAACCTGCTACCTAGCTAAGTTTCTGTGCGTAAGAACTCTTGTTTCGTGCGCCAGTAGAAAATAAAAAAATGTAAACAAACCTATAAATTTAAATTATTTCATAATCACTTTAACATTTTTATCTACTACGATATGGGTGTGCTGCCTGACACAAAACTTTATTTATTTGAATTATTATTTTTTATTAAAAAAAAACAATCTTGCTTTTATCACCGACTTTAAACCTTAAACCTTGAGTGGCTTGAGTTAGCTCAAATACATTTTAGGTCTTATTGGTATTTATTAGAGTACCAATAAGTACCTAACCCACCTAAGAATAAATCTACAAAGGTGTTTCGCAATATGTGTCAAAGACAACAAATCAGTCAGAATTATATTTGATTCCTATTCCACCTGCAACTTTTTTGTCTCTGACTTAATTTACTTTGCGTAACAACTAATACCTCTAGCACCCAACTTTTTTAATACTAATAAGATTCGCTTAATTAGGCTCATTCGTTTTTCAGCTAATACCTCTGTCCTCACAAAGATTTTTTCGCTCATTAGCTACGCTTACACGGTATTACGCTTTTGTTAACCTTGCAAGAAATAAATTAATGAACCATGAGAAAAAAGGGTATGACATGATGCTGGTTGGCTTGGTTTAACTTGGAGAGAAATATGTAGCTATTTATTTGTTTAATCTTTATTCAAAGGGCTAGTTGCATTCAAAATTACATGGACAATGTATGAATGAATTCATTCATAAACTGTCTATGCAATTACGAACCCTACTGTACCTACCTATTGTATTTACAATAGCGGAACCCTGTTTCATAAAACATATATAAATTAGAATTTTAAACTTCCCTTTTGTAAGTATCATTCATCATTAAATCAGCTTATTTCAATCCTCTATTGGACATATGCCTCTCCTATAGCCTATGCGTATATAAATGCCCATAATCGCCACATAGGCCAAGCGGGTTGGCGATCGCAGTAGTGTGTCTAACTGTCCATTACGATGATGGTGCTGCCCATCATCAATCTTCAATAAATAAATGGTCAGTGACTCTTCAATCCCTTAGTCGACTCTTACGAAGCCCCCAGGAAGCGTTGAGGTAGTGATAAATGTATTCATACTACGGTACCTACTCGTTTGAAATAAGGGCATTTATTGAGTCAAATATATCAAATCCTGATCGATAAACATACATAAAACTTTATCCTCAACTTACTTATATTAAATTTATGTTTTATGAATGAACGGATCGAATACTAATAATATTATTAGAAGCAAGGATTCGCACTCAGGCTGACTTGTAAACTGCCTATCCTATATTATCCAAGTCCCCATTAAAATACCAATTCCACTTAATATCGTAACAAACCGCGTATCAAACAATTCCATATTCATGAGTGAAACCACAGTGCATGGTGTTTATATGGACGATACACCATAATGGCCGGGCCTGATTAGGAGTAACAATTTATGGCGTAAGTGACATGTGCGATCGACATGGCATTTGCGGCATATTATGATCCCTTACCGACATAAAAACTCGGAAAAGCCGGTTTCACCTACGTTGGATAGGCTTTGTAAGTCTTACCATGAAACACGATCGATGTGATGCCTCTTTATTGCACTTGCAAATTCATAGACAAGTATGACAAAGAGACAATACGTCGATCTTGATTGGCGGTAGCCCTCCAGCCCTTGAAGTCACGACTGCTTATGTCTTTTTCACTCGAGTATGCAAGAGCGATGGAGAGGAAAAACGATCGAACTAAGTGATTCGCAGTACTGTTCACCTCCAGGCACTAACATTAAAAGTATTAAAACTAAGCAGGTGTGCCTGAAGTTGGTAAGATATGAGAATATAGAAACAACCCTGTATTCACGGATTTACTATAACGAGTAGTTCTGCGACACCCTGATAACATAAAATTGTTGGTGTTGGTAGTAAAGTTCTGTTAGTGTCGGGTAATTTATTTGGGTGATCCATTAGACAAATTTAATTCAAAAATGAAATGAAAGTAACCCAACTTAGATCTAAAACATATTTTGTTTAAATAAATAAATTTTTATTTACGCCCTGTTGATAAAAACAAAAGGGTGCAAATAATACACAATGGATACAATGTCATACAGCTCAAAGTAATAAATAATACACAATTTACAGTAATAAATAGAATAATAGGTACAACACGTACCATACATGCAAATTTAATTTCTCTGAATAACATAGTAAATTAACTGTTATTCTGCACAATAATAGATTCAATGAACGGATGACTAAACCACTCGTATGTATGACATTACTTAGAATTAGCGTCTTAATAAAATGAGACTATGAATAAGGCAAAACCTATTAAGTATATTTACAAATACCGAAGTTTATAAACGCCGGAGGTGGGAATTGAACCCCTCAGATTTCGCGACTCATTCTTGAACCACTCGGCCACTCCAGTTTAAAAACCAGCTTAGGAATCAGCTTAATAACTTCGGTATTTTTCTTTGGCTTTCAGATATTTTTTAACGCTCTATATTGGCCTATGGTACCTAGGGTACCTACCTAGGGTATTATTGAAAACCTCAGACGCCCCATTTGGGTGTCGCCCACCGAACAGTTGTCAAGTGCTTGTCGCTCAACCCTTTCGTTGTACATCATCTACTCGTAGAGGACGAATCAGAAAACTAACTAGATTACAGATTACTATCCCCGTTATTTAAAAAACGCAAGCAAGTCGATAAGTATTCTTTGTCCCTTTCAATCTTATCAATATGTCTATAAGACCGAAAGAAACAAACGATTATCGGCTTGATAAGTTAGGAAACGTTTATGAATAAGGGAGTAGGTATCTAATACGTACTTATAGAACTGCTACGGCACGCTACGCCGGAGCGTAGCAGCGGCACGTCAGTGTGTTAACCATGAGCTGGCAGCGTGACTTTAACGCAGTCGATAGCAAATATTAGTGTTTATCCGTCTCGCTCGCACTAATAATAACATAGGAGGAGTATGAGTAGGATAAACGAAATGTAAGCAAACTGATGCCTGATGATGTGAGTTTCAGAGTGATTATTTCTGAAAATATTCAACTTATCAAAATTCTTGTTCAAAATACATAGGTAGGTACAGATAGTTTATAAGTAACTATCTTAAAAATAAGCATATACTTAACTACATGTATGACCCTCTAAATCACAAAGTCGCTTTTTCTGTCCCTATATCCCTATGTGTATTTCAAAGCATTAAATCTACGCAACGGATGTTAATGCAGTTTTTTTTAATATGTAGAGTGATTCAAGAGGAAGGTTTTTGTATAAATATTATATTGGGGCGTTAGTATTATTAAAAAAACCAGCCAAGTGCGAGTGGGACTCACGCGCGAAGGGTTCCGTACCATTATCAATTTAGCATTAAAAAAATACGGTTAAATCAACGTACCTCAAAAACTATAAGAGATAATTTAATCAAATTAAAAATCATTGATAGACTTTATTAACGTGCATAACATTTTTTTTTTAAATTTTATACGTAGTTAAAAAATTGATGGGGGGGACACATTTTTCAGACTTTGATAGCTATATATCTATTTGATAGATATCTCGAAAACGGTTTGCATGAATAAAAATGTGATTTATAAACATTTATTTTATTTTTAAAGACCTTTCTGTTAATACCCCACTCGCTTTTATTTTATACATATAAAAATCTATCCGTCAGTTACATGTATGGAGGGCCCCAACTCCATTTATTCATACGGACAGACGGACATGATGAATCTATAAGGGTTCCATTTTTGCCATTTTGGCTACGGAATCCTACACAATAACATGCGAGACGAATAAAGTCGTTTATGCAGATCCTAACGTGCTTATGCAAATAACTGCACAGCTTGCACCAACACTTGCATGCAAGAGGAAACTACTGCGTCCGTTTTGTGCGAATGTGGGTGAACTCTTTCTTGACCCAATTCTTTGGAAAACAGTTTTTGTGCGAAATTATAACCGTTGGTAGATTTTTATTTTGAAAGGATCTTAATATGATGACGTATTCAATGTTTAGAATCAACATTCATAACAATAAGGTGCTGAAAAACTTTTTTAATACAGTTTTTTAGGCTCTAGTGCGAGTAGTTTGTCATTTTACGTCAGGTCCAAAACTTCGGAGGGCCATCTGCACTAAAAAACGTCGTACGAGATACGTGCAAAAACGAAATTCGTTACTCGTGTCGATTTAAAACACTCCCTGTCGGTCGTTTTTTAAAACACCGCCACTCGTTTCGAATTTAATGTTTTTCACACTTGTGTCGTAATGTACTATTAAAATTCAGTTTTTTACTAGTCTGCCATCTTTTGTAAACTCAGAGATACCTCTACGATGTGGTAATAAATCAAGGGGAGTATTTTACAGACTTATAGGTCAGCGATTCATCGACATCATCATTCATAATAATTTCAGCCATAAGACGTCCACTGCTGCACATAGCTCTCCACTTTGGACCTCCGCATACACTGGTTGGTTCCAGCCATTCACAGTGCTTAGAAAGAATATTGGATCGCAACCATGGTCTTAAATAAAGAATTTTTATTATTTTATTTTATTTTTATTTATTTATTACTGCCGTCACTGCGGGCCCTGAAATATATAGCTATCCAATATACCAGTCCATTATCGATAAACATGACTCAAAAATGTAACATTTATTAGATGTGTTTACAATAAACCTGCGTCCCTAAATCCCTAAAGTAAACAGTAGGTACTGATCTGGTTAACTAACTCAATCCCTGCTCTCCCGTAAATAATTTTACCAAAAAGGGTAGATCAGTACATTTTCCAATAATCAAAACCTTTCGGTATACGAAGCGTAGGCAGTCCTACAATTCCACTACGTACCATACTATTCCATCTCCGTAAACTCCCTTGATGGACCAGTAAAAGTGTGATCTATTATTACTTGTACGTGTTATAAAACGGGAGCTATATTTGTACTGGTTAATCTGAAGTTCCCTTAGGATGTTGGAAATGACAACCCTCTACGCCCGCCTACGCTTATGATAATGCTTTTGTACATATTTAATGTACTCGTATTTTACCGACTTAATACACAATTTGTCGATCGAGTTGTCAATTATCAAAGAAATTGTGTGTATTTAATTGGCTGAATATAAGCCGTACTCGGTTATTTAACTTTGAGATTCCTGACTGAAAGACGGTATGTATTCAGATTTACGTTCATTCGAAAAATAAAGGAAAAAAGACTGAAACATTGTAAAATGTATTTTTTTTATTTAATACAAAGAATAAGGTCGTGTTTCACTTTTATTTCGTTACTAATTCAAATATTCTAGCGTGAATAAAAGCTATGAATGTACATCATCATATTGGATACGATAATGCATCGCCAACCTGCTTGGCGATAATGGTAATGCCAATTATCGCCAAGTGTCCATACGTAAAGGCGATAGGAGAGGTCTATGTCCGGCAGTGGACTGAAACAGGCGGATGGAGTGTGATATGATGTGGTTTATGTACATTTAGGTAATGCCTAGTTTTTTTGTAGTTCCCAATGCCTTGGTGTTACAACTGTAATGCTGTGTAACTGATTGTATATTGAATCTGCGGAAAGCGGAAGTCCTTATCTAATTAATAGTGTCAAAAAGAGACTTCCACTTGTATTACAAGTTACAAGCTTTTGAGAAATAGGCCCCTGGTAAGTTAGGAACATTTAAAAAGTGAAACACTTGTTGCGTCGATATACAATAGTATATTTACTACACATAATTGGATAAACATACAGCTGTATTGCAAAGTTCATCACGTCTTTATCGACTGAAAAACCACCAACTAAACTCAAAGATCCTATTATGTTCCTGCTAAGGTTCAATTTATATAACGTGTGTTTGGTCTTTAAGGAATTGGAAGTAAAATTCGGAAACTCAATTCAGTTTGTCCGAAGGCCCGTGATAAGACAAATTGAGCTTTTGTTTATTTTCGCTGGGCTATCTCACAGATAAACTGTGATAGCGTAGGCGGGGACAATGTCTTACAGTAATTATTTTTTCGAGCCTTGTGAACAATTCGTTTAAAAATAACTTCAGGTATCTACGCTAATTATGAAGAGGATAATGTGTTTGTTTTTAAGACTGTGTATTTCCAAGTATACTGAAATAGGCTAAATAATTATCAAAATGCAATATATTCTCGAGGATTCTGTAGGCTGATGATGGCTCGTGTTTAACCGTTTGTTGGTGTTGCCGTCAGCTTCTAAAGGTGCTTTCAAACTAAAAGAGCATTCGCTGTTCTAACCTCCCACTCTACGAAATTCGATCGGTACCTACACAAAACGTGATTGGTTGATTTCGTAGAACGGGCGCTAGAACAGCGAATGCTCTTTAGGTTTAAACGCACCTTAACAAGTAAGTAAGTACGAGCACTAACGAGTAGGACATAAATGTAAAATTAAGGTAGTTCCGTCATTGTTTTCACTGGATTTGGAAACAAAAATCTTGCCTTTCCTTCATCAGCACTCTTGCCCATTATTTACGGCGAGGAATACTGATTTCAAAATTTTAAAACCACATATGAATAATTGAACATTCGTCCTAATAGTCTTAAATCGGGGCAAAAATCCATAACACGTTTTCCACTCTAATTAGCACATTTGAAACGCGAACCGTAAAGAAAACACGCGCTTCCAGAAAATTCCCCGGCGCTCGACCGACAGGTTGACTAGTCGGGCGACTAGTCGCTCGCAGTTATGTGACCTTGCTGAAGGGAGGCAGGGGGGACCGGGTGCACACAGCCTTGCCTGCAGTGAGAGTTAACGGTGCATTGTGACAAAGTTTAGTTTAGGGTTCGTTTCACTTTCGACTGTAGAAATTGACTGCGTCGTAAGTCGTAATATACTTGAAGATTGCCGTCTGTAAGAAGCTGAATTTAATGTTCTGAAAGCTTCTGTAAAACTCCAAATAATAATCCTTTTAGCCTTCGAAAATTCAAATGCTATGAAAACTGGTAGACGATTATGTTTTACGCATAATATTAGGAAATCGGGAACTTTATTTCTAATATACTGTGACGACATACGCTGCTACTCTTCAAGGTGCATTCAGACCAAACGAGCATTCGCTATTCTAACCCCCTACTCTACGAAATTCGATCGTTACACAAAATGTGATTCGTTGATTTCGTAGAGTGGCGGATAGAATAGCGAATGCTCGTTTGGTCTGAAATTCTGAATGCACCTTCACACATGCATGTTCGATTCTATAACAAGTTCTTAATAAAAATGGGTGCGAGATATTGTGTGTTACTGTGTAGTTTTGCAAACGTAGGTATTTTGATTTCATTGTTAATTTACGCGGTTTCGATGGATAGTTTTTTTTTCGGTCAGTACTCTGACAGCATGATTAAATTACATGTGGCTGAAGGCATGCAATTAAATAATTATGTAGGTAAGTACACCATTATTTACCTTATGTCCACGGCAAAAAGTTTATAAAAAACCTGTGGTTACTATGTAGTATGACAGATCATCTCAATTTGTGAAAATTAATGGAATAATTTGAATAGGTAGGTACTCGTAATGTATACAGAATTACAAGTCACATACACACGCTTCGTTGCATATGTTGCTCACGAATTGCGACTTTAGGGTGCGTGGTTTACCTACATAACGGGAATATTTACAAAACAAAGCTAAAAGCAATTAAACATCTGAATAAACCTCGAGCACAAAATGTTTTAAAATTAATTATCAGAATATTAGAACTGTTAGGAGTGTGCCATCCCTGCTGCGTAGGCGGCACACAAACAAAGTTTGCAACCCTGTGCTGGTGGCTGTAGACTGTGTTGCCAGTTAGATTACTGAATTTTCCGACATATAAAAAAAAAATTAGATTATCTCAAGTTTTAAACAGCAATATCTTGAACCTTTCGTAAAATTTAATATTTACTTCTCGTTCTTCGTTTAACGTAGTTAAGGTGCATGCAGACCAAAAGAGCAGTCGCTGTTTTATCCCCCACTTTACGAAATCAACGAATCACGTTTCGTGTAACGATCGAATTTCGTCAAGTAGGGGGACAGAACAGCGAATGCTCTTTTGGTCTGCATGCATCTTTAGTCGAAACATAATAACAATATTACTCTCAGATCTCTATTTGTACAAGCTTTTTCATAATGTAGTTGTAGGTACTGTATTATTATTAAAGCGAAAATATCCAATTTTATTTTATAAAAGGGATCCAATTTGCAACATTTTCAATCGCCGGGCAACACTGGCCGTAGCCGCGCAGGGTTGTCTCCAATGTCCCTGTAATTCCGTAGGCGTGTTTCCGTCTGTGTGTCCGTAGCCTGTAGTAGTTCCCGTAGACATCTGTGGACATCTGTGTGTGTGTGTCTGTGCCTGTAGCAGTACCCGTAGGCGTCTGTTTCCGCTAGTGTGCGGACACGTGGAAATCCTGGGAAGCTAATTGATGTTTATTTCATCTAGCTCGGAACTTGATTTCATTTTCGCGCTTAGTCCGTTGAAGCTTCACTTAATTGAATGAATTCGGGTTTATTCCAATGAAGTTTGCGATTTCAGTTAAAATTTGAGTTTTATTTTAATAATGTTTCATACCACGTCGGCTTTAAAGTCTTTTCGCTGTCATAATTATTGTACAATTTGGAAAACCTTTGTACATCCTTTTTCAAATCAATAAGACAATAGATGGGCAGGAAGGTCATTTAATTTATTCGCACAACAATTTTCTGGACAGAATATAGTTTTTAAAGTGATGTCGAGAAAAAAAAGATGGAGTTTTAAAACCATACCAAATTATAGCGTCATGTTATGATACCGCTATTTATGGCAATTGTGATATCCGCGCGTGCTTCAAAATAAGCTAGTATGCCTAGGAGTATTTTAATCAAAATATGTAAAAGGGGCTAACCTAAACGTTAATCCCACGGATCGAAAGTAAATTCGATTACTTAAATATAGAACCTTAGAGATTGTGTAGAATCGCATTAAAGTTCACTCTTTGATCTCTGTAAATGTCAACATGACTGTACCCTGAAGACTGAAAACCTGGATAATGGGGGCACGTGTGACGTAAATTAATTTGCTCTATAGAAGTCTGCCATAAAGGCGCACTTAGCAAATTGAGAAATAAAGTGAAACTGGTCAAGCGCGAGTCGGTCTCAGTCTCTTTTGTGATTTTCACGATGTATTCGTCGACTGCGAATCTTGAACGATATAATGAATTACTTTTTGCGCTGATGCATGGACGCTACTACAGAGGCTGACAAATTTGGTCACACCAACTCACAGGCATACCGATAGCAAGTATCCAGAATGACCCAAAGTATTTCCCGGATCCGAAGAAGTTTGACCCGGAGAGGTTTAATGAAGATGAGGTGGCCAGGAGGCCCAGGTTTAGTTATATGCCGTTTGGAGAGGGACCCAAAAAGTGTATTGGTGAGAAAATTCAATATCGTATCTTAAAAATCAAACAACGCTGTTTTAATGGTTTGTCAGCCTCTGTAGCCTAGTTGGTAGTGACCCTGCCTACGAAGCTGGAGGTTCCGGGTTCGAATCCCGACGAGGGCATTATTTGTGTATTTATTTATCACTAATATTTGTTCCTTGGTCATGGCTGTCTATGTATTTAAGTATCTATTATATATGTATATCGTCACCTGGTACCCACATCACAAGCCTTAATTGAGCTTACCATGAGACTAGGTCGATTTGTGTAAGATGTCCCGAGATATTTATTATTTGTTTCAGATTGAGTAGAATAACTAGTCAGAAAATGATGTGTATTATGTGCAGAGTAAATAACTTTGGATCTTGACTTCTGGAGCTGGCGTTAGAGGTCTTGCAGGCCTATCCAAGACGCATCTACAATCTTTTTACGATAAGCGATACGCTATATTTTGTAGTAAGAAAATTAACGAATTCTTTTTTAGTTATTTCTTTATTATCATTCTTTTAAATTGCTGGTTACTGTGTTAAATAATTACGATGGCATTGATGACACATTATTCTATTTTTTTCAATTCAATTCATTTATTTATTTATTTTACATAAAAACATGATACATAATACAAAAAGGTCATACAATAAACAAGGTCTCACATGTTTTGCTGGCAGCACGTAAAATATAAGGGGAACGAATACAACAACATAAAAGATTACACCTATAGAAAGTTTGTCATGCATGCAGATTATATATTATTTAACACTTAAAATATTCGTCTAAGGAGTAAAAACATTTTTGTATTAGCCAGGGTCTAAGTTGAAATTCACATCTGTTTAGTGACATTTCTTTGAATACATCAGGAAGTTTATTGTATATTCTATTTCTACGTTACCAACTGAAAAACAAATGAAAAGTCATTTTATACGTATGTACCTGTACCCTTAGTCTAAAAGCCTTCGTAACATGACTTGTAAGGCTTAATAAAGGGTTTATAGCTGTGTCCGTGTAAGCTACAATTACACCAACTGTTCGATTTCCCTTGAAACCGAAGTTTGTAATAGAGTGCTAATAATATGCGAAGCAATGGCGAATTGACACTTTGAAAATCGAAATGTTGAATTAAGAATGACGTTTTGAGTAACTTGACATTTGTTGTTGGTAGTAATTTTCTTTGTTTCGATTTGACAAAATGCAAAATGGGATTTTTAGTGCTTCAAAGAGTACACATTTAAGCATGTAGGCTCAGTTAAAACTTAATTTCAGAAATGTTCAAGAAAAACTTTTCATTGTACAATAGTAAAGCTAGATTAAGTTCAGGAAAAAAACCTACACAAAAACATTTAATACGTATATCCGTTTTACAACGCCAAACGTTTTTCACAAAGACAAATATCAACTTTAGTTCCGTAGTTGTAGGTAATTGTGCTTCGTAATCACTTTAGTTTTAAACTTTCTAGTAATTTCGTAATTAATCTAGAACGATATGAGTTTCGGAACGGTTGTTTTATTTGATCTGTTTCTAATGGTAGAGTAGAACTTTTGGCATATGAATTTACTTAGGAAATGTATGTATGTAAAAAATGTATGTATGAATGTACTTAGGAATATGAAGGTACTACTTACTTGTGTTTAGATTTTTTAGGGATCGTCTTATTCAATTATTTATTGTCATTTTCCTGCACAATACAAATAGATACAAATGGCGTACTTAATATCTTAAGACACTTTCTACTACACACTTTCATAACACTTCAGTGTAGAGTCTACATAAAATCATACAAAATATCACGAAAATAATGGTGATTTGTTGAATGAATTGATTAGTTCAAAGAATACATGCCTAGAGAGTAAAATTAATACACTTCATATAGAGCAAAAAAATACACGCCATATAAGCGCCAGTAGCCTATGGACGCTATCATGTACCGTATTAGGTGCGACTTTACTTCCGTAACAGGCTTATAGATTCTGCCCTGCTAAGCGAAATAGCGATATCTCTAAAATAGAGGCATTTGGAAATGGAATCGTCAGCTATAGAATTTAAGGTGCATGTTTGCATTAAATTTTATTTTTAGATATCGCTATTATGCTTAGCAGGGCAGACTGATGTACTTCGTTTATGTCATATATAATGTACACTTTTGTCGTTTCTCTATACTAAATAAAAATGTAAATACACGGAAACTCGTGTCAGGAAAATTAACTAAGTGAGTATATTATTATTGATTGTGTATACGGCACACGGCAACACATGCATATACATAACATTTAATGGATTTGATTCAACACATAATCTGCATTTGTAAATTCTTAGCGAATTAATTACTTTTTTTTGGGACATCTTACACAAATGTAAATAATTATTACCTACATTTAGATCAAACGAGCGTTCGCTCATTCTATCCCTCACTCTATGAAATTCGTTCGTTACACAAAACGTGATTAGTCGAAAATCGTTGATTAAATAGATAGAGTGTAAATGCACCTTATCACGTTTGCGTTATAAAATGTATTAAACTTCTCAGGATTTATAATTTCAAGGACTGTAGATACAGCTGTGCGTAATATAGTTATCTACATTCAGAAATCAAAAGTTATAAGTCGACACTGGGTCAACAACCAACATCATTAGTTTGAATTTGGAACTACACGTATTGATTGCAATTCGGCAGTAAACTCAGTGTACAATCACCCTAACGTAGCCCTAAATGATAACAATTACAGAGATAAAGATTATCACTATCTATCGCTACTTATTGATAAAATATTTGCACACACATTTAACAGATAACAACAATCGACATATGCTTCCGTGATAATCAGTAAAAGTCTCTTTAGTACTAGAGTATTGTAGGATTTAATACTTTTTGGATTAGGGACATAATTTGCTTGAAATTGTGTATCTGATTTGACGTATACTTTAAAGTAGGTACAGCCTTGGCCAAAAGTATTGAGCCATCACGTGTTTTCGTACAAAAACTTCAGTGATTACTGATTATAGAGATTTATGTAGGTACATAAATGTCAAACTATCGACACATCCTCCAAATAACATATTTTTTGGACCTCCAGATAAAAACTATGCTTAGTTACGTAGGTATTACACATATTTCAGATTTTTTTACTTTTGGGGAAACCCAATCAAAGTGAAAAAAACATAATTTTAGTTAGTAGTAAGTACAACTAAGCACTAAATTTAAATGAAAACTCTGTTTAGGTATTAATGTTGTAAACTACAAACGATATTGTAATATAAAAACACCCATCAAGTTTAAATTCCTAAAAATATCGTACTTATGTATCGTTATGTGCGCTAATTGGGTGTCTCTAAAAGTGAAAATACCCATTTATTAAAGGATTCAAGATACAATTGGCAACTAATTGCTTATTTACAAGTTAGATTAAGGAAAATATAATGGGAAGCTATAACATTCAGACAAATCTTAAGTATTCTACTGGTAAAAGATACTTAAGTAAATTATTATTTGACTACCTACTTTTTTGAGATACGATATTATAATACAAAGTTCAATGATTTTAACAAGACGATTCAAATTAATAACAACAGCCTTTGTCCATTTTTCCATCTCAAATAATTCAAAACATACCAAAACGCTATTGCGACGATGAATTCGAATAATGTTCTTGTAATATTTAATTTCCTTTAGCACTTTTCGGTAAAAAATCACAAAACAATTTTCGCCGGGCTGGCGCGTTCGTTGCTAGGTAACGCATTCTTGTCCTAGCAAGATGGCGTTCGTGACGTCACTGCGGGAGGGGGGAGGGGGCAAGGTCTCAGGGCCGAGCGACGACCGCGTCACTTCACTTCCCACAGAGAAAGACCTCAGACCCGAATCGAGGGTCGTCCTTGAGCTCGCACAAATGAGAAATGTTAGCCGCATGACACGCGAAAATTGAGAAAAGCCTGTAAAAACTCCGCCCGCTTACGGTTCACAGTCGTGTGACTGACATGACATCGGCATAGACTTTTCAAGTTCAATGAAAACAAAAGTGGATCATTATTTGTACAAAGCCACAGTACGAGACACGTTGCCTTTGAAGTGGCGCTACGAAAATTTTACGCTAACAAAAAGTAAAGGTTATGTAAAAAATTCGTCGTTTTTAATGAGCCAGTGGTATTACTATTATTTATTGTTTGTCATGTAAAATACAGAAGCGGTACGCATTAAGGAATCAAGCGTTCGGTGACCGAGTGCCGGCTCGCCGTGACAGAGATGACAATTGCGCATGACGTCACCCAGCCACGGCCCAACGCTGATAATGAAAACCGCAAATGTGTGCGTCTGTCAACACAAACAAAGCTTCCATGTGTCGAACATACAGTCAAGGGCAAAAATATGTATACACTTTTGCGCCTTATTTACACGGCATAAGATAAAAAAGTGTATACATATTTATGCCCTTGTACATTTGTACCGCTGATCGTATGATTGTAATTAAAATGAATTTATCCGTTTGTATTTTACTGGAATTGGATACGCGGCAGACTTAACAAGCTATGGAATGACTAACATGACTACTTCAAGTACTGGACCTTTGGGAAACAGCGAAAAATAAATGAAATAAATAAAAAAAAAATAAAGCTTATTGGTCTGAAGATTGACGTAACGTAACGATTAATCAGATAACCAAGGTAAAGATAATTAGTTAGAATTAAATATGTTTGTGCAGATAAGCGGATTTCCCGAAGGAAATTGAAAAGCTGACAGTAATCTAAATCAAATTATCAGGTGGAGACGAGGAGAAAAATCCCCAAAACTAAATTCGTATTTTTTTTAAATCATTGGCAATGAAAAATGTCGTTTATTGTCATTAATATATTGCTATACCTCTTAGAACACACGGCTTACATGAGACCTATAAAGTTTGAAATGAGTTCTAAATTATTTTCTCCTATTAACAATGCCTTGAGTCTTTCACAAATTACTTCTGAAGTTACCTATGTGAATTACTCTGAACTAATTCCATTGACCTAAAACGAGTCTGCGGTTAGTTTACTGGAAGCCGGTAAAGAGCGCAGGAAAATATGACAAATTCTTACCTCGAAGTCTACTGCTTCAAAAATAAGCAATATATTATATCCTCGTCTAAGAAATTGGCCTGTTGTTTGAAGTAGGGGATTACTTTAAAATTAACTTATTTATTTGCATAGCGTGTAAGCAAACATAGAGGGGATTTGTTAAAAGTCGTACGTATTTAGTATCAAATTATTCCTATTTTGTATGTTTTTTTATTTGTGCCTTATTGACTATATAAATAGGTCAACTTTCCATATTTTTTTATTCCCGAAACAAACATTTTCTTACTTTTTCCTTTCCAGGACATGATACTGTATATACCCTTAAACGGATAACTATTATTTTACTACACTGACATTTGCATGTTAATAGAATCACAGTAAACACATCGTAATGATTAAATTAATTACTAACTTGTTGACTTTGACAATTTAAAACACGTGTAAAACATCCTTAATAAGAAGTCGTTACGCTCGAAATTACTTATCAGTATAAATATAGTCGTGACAGCAATTTTTTAACATTACAATAATTACTTTGCTACAATTGCCTATCTTGTTTCGGTTACAGTACTAATAAAAAAAAGACAGGTACTACGTTTATTCCTAATTCGTTTTTCATAACTATCAGAAGCCGTTTTGACAAGTAGTTATGCAAGTACGCAATCAAATCCAAGTGATTTACTGTAATAGTGACCAGTGGCTATAGAAGAATATCTTTAATAGTGGCTATAGAAGAAGCACATACATATTTCGGAGTAGTATACATATACATATTGTCATGTACATGTATATTGTCTCCAACGTGGAATAAAATAAAAGGCTTGTATAATAAGTCAAATATTTAACTATTCATAATTATACTGCCTTAGCGAAAAGTAGTGACACTATCACCCCTTTGTAAATAAGAAACCAGGCTTTCCGTTTCTGTAGTGACATAGAAATTGCTGCCAGCTCCCGTTTCGACATCGACATTTGTAAATGCCTTAACTTCTTGCATAAAACATTACTCCTTTGTTTGGAACTCGATGTGCTCTATAATTTCTTTTTTTTTCTTTTAGACGACCTGCTAGTTTTGATCATATAGGTATCAGAATAATTACAGTATTTACAGTGTATGAGTACTGAAGAATGTTTCGAGTTCGACAAAGGTATTGTTACAATGATATGTTTTTGATGGCGTATTTAACACCTAAATGCAATGATTTGTTAACTTTTGGATTCTAAAGTATGTAGAGGAAATAAAAAGACGATTTAAATAATAAATAGGAAATGAAAATAAAGGGTTTTGACAGACAGACAGACAACGAAGTGACCTTATAAGTGTTCCGTTTTTGTGAGATTTATCTTTTTATCAATGACGATATTCTTTCAATGAATGGGAGAGTCTAAATACGAAATAGCACTATTAGATAAGTACCTATATTTTTTGAAATTTAGATTTAAAACTTGTAAAATTTGGTTATGTTTGTCAACACAATATTTCTGATGAATTCCTGCCCTAAAAACTATACATAAATCAAACAACATGATTACCATATTCTCATTGATCGATCCTGCCCGTGAGAACATGTATTTAGATCGTGTATATGTTACCATTATACTAAATGTTGAATAAATATATATGTATGAACATTATGATATGACAAAGAGAAACATTGGTATGAATTGAAGGAATCTCAGTGAAAATTGCAATTCGTCTAGCAAATGTCACGTCTTCGATGTAAGCGCAACTATCTAAATTCTAAATGATCCATTGATTTATACAGTCAACAACATTGTCAATTTAAATCTAAAGATGAATATCAATAAAAAATTTTAACGAAAGGCTGATTTTTCAATTCTCAGTTAAAAATATCCGTTAGTTAACATTATTACCATCCTTTTCTCCGGTCATCAGTGAAAAAAGGTTAGAGCTAACATTTATTTGACAGACACTGTTAAAAATTCGGGATTGAAAAATCTGTACAAACTTAATGAGGGTTTTCGATAATTTTTCTACCACCAGGCGGCGCTTCGTACGCACCTGGTCTCGACAGCTGTCAGATTCATACTATTCATAGGCACCTAGGCCTAAAATATTGAAATTCTATTTTATTTGGAAGAGAATTGATTTTGTAATGGATTACGACTAATACATGGTCGTCGAACTGAAGATTGAACTCTAAAACAGGCGCTCAAAGTCACTGGTATTAAAAATAATTACTATAACTTTGTTAGTTTCATGAGAATTGACTTGGAACTATTTTATTTATTTATTTTAGGTAACAATATGCCTAAAGTAATGGTTTACAGAATAAATAAACCTAATAAATATGTTGAAAATTAAATGCGCGTATTTATTTTGACAGTTCGTTAAACGGTCGGCTCAGTGCTGCCATCTCACCTCCCCATAGCGGCAGAAAAAGTATCAAAAACCCTCATTATACGTATACAAAAAGTTGTTTTATCTCGACAAAAATTGACATATTTTAAGAGGAAGTTAAGATATTGGTGACTTAAATATAATGTATATAGGGCAATTGTGTCCACCTGGTTAGCGTGAACTGAACCCAACTCCCACATGTACAAGCAAATATACGATTAGCTTTTTATTAATGGTTTCTTTTGTCTAAATATAAATCGGTTGTCGGTATTAATAATCTTCATGCAGCGATTTATAGCAACATAATTATTTTTGTCATGATAGCGAAATAAATAGAACTAAGCAGATATAACAGTGATACAAAAGTGTTCATTACTTATCGCACCTATTTGCAAATTTCAAATTACACAGATAAAGCTATTTGATTAATGATGTTTTTAGAGTAGGTAAGCTATTAATTGCCTTTTTTAATAATGGTTATTGAGATTAGCAAATATACAAAGTAATAAACATCACTGATGTATCTTATAAGAAAACCGGATATACGATGACAATTTCTTTGTATTGTGAATTAGGTATCTTAGCAAACGAATGAAATAATTTATATTCAGGAAGCCATTGTTTTCACAGACAACGTATTACTCATTTAACTATGTATACAGTGTTCCTTTTCAAAGAATAAATCAGATTCTGAATCAATATGCGTAAACATCAAAGAGCAAGTTTCAAATGTGTGTCTTAAGGCCTTTCGATAAAAAATGATTCGGTTTGAACTGAAGTTGCAAGTGGGAGATAAGAAGATGTCAGGTCACTCCTTTGTTGGAGATTACAACGTTAAAGTGTAGCTCGATCGAGCTCTTCACATGCAAATGGAAACACAAGATGGCGCCAACGCCAACTGATAGCATCGGTAGGTAGCACTAGTTTGAAACTGGTTTAACTGTAAAATGCCTTGACGATCCTAAAAAATGAAAATTTCTCCGCAGTAACACCGCTCACCTTGACTGTACAACCTACATTGTTTATATACCACCACTCGTTACTAATTTATTCCTAATTCTATACAGTGATAGCTCATTCGACCTCGCTACCAACCGGGCTCGATCAATGGATTTCGGAGCTCACCTATGTAAAATGTTTTAAATTATGGATTCATTGTTGATTAATGTGTTAATGAAATGATTTATATGTATATTGGAATATTCTGCTGTTATTAATTTGTAATTTAGACAGTATGTCTTCCGGAGCTAATGGATAATAACAAAATTCTTAGATACTCGCTCTTTGGCAATAAGAGGACAATGCGTAATTACTGTAGTAGTAACCAGGCCGCAAATCCGAACTAATAAATCTCAAGTATTGCGTCAGAGCCGAACAAAGGCCGAATTCTTTCTCCCATTCGCGAGATGTTGTAACGGGCATTTGTTTACTGGGCACGGGCACCCGTCTGACCCGAAACGCGAATCTGTGTCAAGCAGTTTATTCAATCTGCCGCGTGAGAGTCGTGCTCGCACTCCGAGCAACTCTAGCACGTACCACTACATCTTAAGGTGTGATTTCCTGGAGTGACTTCCTTACGGGTAGCCTACGCCCTTGTGGTTGTTATCGTTTCTGTCCTTGAATGGCGCTAACGATGTGTGGACGAAAAGAAGCTTGAATAGCAGCTTGTGATTGTAAGATCTAAAAGGAACCAATCGATATAGGTTTTAATCTCCTGCGCTAAGTAATCAATTTCGGATTAAGCATCAACTAAATCTCGCCTAATCTTAACGCTCTGCTGGCGAAATTCGTTTATGGATCGCATACGTT
>JALPQI010003745.1:0-92028 GCA_025490895.1 Thaumatotibia leucotreta | reverse complement strand
CGGCCAAACGGTTTCCTAATCGATGTATAACGAATCGATTGGGTTTTTGACTAATCAAGTCAATATCCTATTGGTTTATAAATCGATTAGCTTGAGGAAAAGTAAGATTTACTGTCTATGCACTACCAACTAGGCTACGGAGGCTGACAAAACAATAAATTATCTTATCTTATAGATACGTACTCGTACTACTTAGCATTTAATAAACTTATGAAATTTGATGATAGGAAATGTTGCTTTTTGATTAATAACCTCGAGAACTTTTGTATTTTGTAAGAACCCTTAAAATTTAGTATTTTCGCGTGCTATAGTTTTCTTCAATAGTATTTAGTACAGTACTATATATTAATATGGTACGATTGGCAACCGTGGTCCTAGGACAAGATACAGAGACTCGGCGAGAGCGAAAATACGCAAGTATACTGATGATGTAATGTCAGCATACTACTAATATTATCGTCATTACTAAAGCTATTCAAAACAGTCTTACAGATGATGACTAGTCGTGAATCCCAAGGGAAGTAAATTATATTATCATAGAATTCCCACCATTTTGCGTGCTGGGAAAATTATTGTAAAAACACGTATTACTCGTAGTCACTCCAATAAAGGACCCTATTGAGAAAGGAATAAAGCATTGCCTTCTATATTTTTAACAGCGCATAATTCGTCACTATATTAGGTAATCATAGACGTATTTATTAGTCATTTATTATTATTAATGAGGCCAATGACTTCTTTATGTCATAATCAGCCAAGATTGTATTGAAAGTATAGTATAGTATTGTATATACTTACATAGTATAAAAACGTTGCAGAATGTAAAATTTGGGTGAAAATCGTATTATCACCCGACACACAATTTTTTAATTGAATAAAAAATACGAGGGTTGCCTGGTGAAACCCGATAAGTCGAGCAAACCGGTTTTTGAAATATGTATATGTACTATATGACACTTACATGAGGTTGTCATTTCAATGAACAGTTATCTCGACTTATCGGGTTTCACCAGGCAAACCTCGAATAACCCAAAAAATTACTAAAGAGTTATATTTTCAGAAAATAATTGTTCCTTTCCTATACACTGAGTGATTTCTAAGAAAAATCCCGAAAACTTCAGTGACACCCTTGTAGAAGACTAATATTATGTCGCGTGCCAGATATACAGGCAGTACAGGCACATTTCAAAATAGAATTTTGTGGAAAATGTTTCCATATTACAGGAAAATATGATCACTTTTACCACAGAATCCTATTTTGAGATGTGACCGTATAACAGACACGCGACGAATAAGGCTAAGTAGTAAGTAGTTGTATACAATGCCCGCATTAAGTCATTAAGTGCATTGATGTTGTAATGTAAGGGCGATGACTCCAATGCTATCACGGAACACTATAATAATCCACATATGAAGCGCCTATAATACATGCTACATGCTGAGTTGTGATTGTGACCCTTTTGTGTCAAGCTGTTGTTGTTTACTTATTTGTAAATGTGTATATGTCCATCGCGCTTTTTTTTATCAGCCTGGTTTAGTGTCCCACTGCTGGGCAAAGGCCTCCCCTCTTTTCCTCCATTCGGCCCGGTCGTCACATTCCTCCCGCCAATTCGGATAAAACGCGTCCAGGTCGTCCCGTGCTTGTCATAAATATTTTTTTTATTCATTTCATTTCAATATGTACGACACGACCTTATTACTTACGACTTATTGCCTTATTTTATTACCGTGGTGATGGCAGTAAGAATACATTTGTCACCACCCCAACTCCTCCTGCGGGTGTCGTAAGAGTCGACTAAGGGATAGAAGTGGCACTGACCATTCTTTGATTTGATAGATGATGGGCAGCAGCGTCATCATAGTGGACACATTACTGCGATCGCCAATCCGCTTGCCCAGCGTGGTGATTATGGGTATTTACCTCCTAATGCGTAGGAGAGGCCTACGTCCAGCAGTGGACCGCGAGAGGCTGATGATATGATGTAATATTTATAATATAACTATTATCTCAAAACTTAGGTATATCAGGTTCGGGAATTTATTGTTAATATTATCTCACCAAAACATTAACCACGAGAAATACAATTAGGTACTCGAACATGCCAATTTGAATATAATTTGCATAGCCAAAGGTCAAAGTTATCTTCCGAAGTAAAATAATATCCACTCATTTTATATTATTTCAGTATTCATGGAGCTTGAGTGCCAGTATTTTATTAACACAGGAATTACGTCTTTCGGTAAATAACAAAAAAGTAATATTTTAGGTACTGGTCTCACCGCCATATCATAAACACGAACAAAAGATACGCACTCCCGTGTAAAAACGCGACACGAGTATCGCCGTTTCTCTTATATTTACACGGGAGTGCGTATCTTTTGTTAGTGTTTATAGCCGATAGTTCATAGCTTAGTAGCTCGCGGTGAGACCAGTGCCACTGCCATAAGTGCCATACCAACATTTAACAAGTCATTTTTAACAAGTCATTGACATTCAAAAGATTTTTTAACCTTATACCAGGCTCTTATAGCAATCGTCACTAGAATAAAAAAAATGTAAACAAATATGGCCGACTTTCCATAACATTTGACGTCTTTGACATGTCGTTTGAAAGGTTAATCAGTTCAATGCACTTGATTCTTCACAAATAGCACACTTGGCCTATTTAGAGCGAACCCTGAAGTTTTCCTTCTAACACATAAACAACGTTGCATTGTGTTTACTGCAGATTTTCCTCTGACGTCATCACTGCACTGTTCTGGCGCCAGTCGTGTCTAGTACATATTCGTAGTATAGTAGTACTATAGTATACTACTATTATACAATGTGCCCATGAGGAAAGGGAAAAAATTCAACAGCGGATTTGGAGTTAAAAATGTGGTATTAAGTTTTCTAGGTTCAGTCTATTTTAAGAGAAAATTTTATTGGTTCTTAAAACCGTTTTAGACCATTACGCTATGATAAACGCATTTTAGGATTTTGTCACCATGGTAGTCTTAGTCTTGTCACACTTAATTGACAGACATCAAATGAACAAAAAAATCTTAAATTACCTAGCAAATGTAAAAAAAAAACGTTTTAGTGCATTTTTGCGATAGTTTTATTAATAAAATCTTTTTTTTTGTTTATTTAAAACTACAAAAATTGCTACAAATTACAATTTTTGCTGATTTTTCCAAAATGGTTTAAAGTTTTAGCTTCTTTTAGTCTCAGGAATATACTGTTAGAATTTTTCCCTTTCCTCATGGGCACCTTGAATAGTATATAACTATATAGTATACTATTGAGCCGCATTGTAACGGCAGTAAGAATACATTTGTCACCGCCCCAACTCTTCCCGTGGGTGTCGTAAGAGTCGAATAAGTTATTGAAGTGTCACTTAACATATATTAATGTTAAATAAAGATTGATGACGGGCAGCAGCGTCATCATAGTGAACCAGTTAAGGTGCATTCAGACCAAACGAGCATTCGCTATTCTATCCCCCACTCTACAAAATCAACGAATCACGTTTTGTGTAGCGATAAACATTTTCAGATTGAATAAATTTCTCGGAATTCATAATTACAATGCCAATACCTAGTAAGAAAAACGTTCTGGAAATGCTGTTCGTTTAACGTACAAAGTACGTGATATAAACATAAAACATGACTAAGTACATCCTGCGCCGATCAAAATGCGGCAGAAATAGCGACAAATATTTACCTTCCAAGAATACTGGTTTCTGATAAAACTGCGGGCAAATCTTCTATGTACGAGCGTGCTATGAAAAACGGATCGGCTACGGACTCGCGCGAATTACGTCGCGGCAAGCGTTCATTGCGCGTGATCTCAACTAACCATCGCGCGTTGCGCGTGACGACCACGCAATGAAAGATAAAACGCTTGGTGCGCCGCATTTTGGCGCGTGTCTGGCCGAGACGTAAAGGCCCGGCCACAAGATTGGTCTAAGGCGACCAGCAGCGAGCGAATCCATGAGTTGGAGCGGGATGCCGATATGGGTACTCCCTGTCGCACGTATGGTTTTTCGCTAAGCCGGTCGCCTTAGACCAATGTCGTGGCCGCGGCATAAGACCGCTCCCCACTCGCAAGCGAATCGCAACACGAAGCTGAGAACGCGAGTGTGGTGCTACCTCCACGCATGTGATAAATAATGATTATAATAATTAAACCACAAAAAATATTTACCAAGATTAAGTTACTACGAATGAATACTTGTATAGATTATAATTATAAACAATGGTCTGGTTCGTACCTGGGGCCCATTTCTCGAAAGCTTCTCAAGAAGTGGGCCCCTGGTCCAAGGTATATCTTTGGCAGTTTAACAGTGTAACGTGCAGCGGGTATTTTTGGAACCTTTAAGCCAGGAATTAAGCAGGACCTTATACGTAGGAAATATGCTAGATGGTTGTTTTTTTACAATTTATTTTCTATTGAAGACGAAGCGAGTTGCGTATTATTTGTTAAATGCATTATGTTTTCACGAAATCTGTGGTAGACGGGTGGATTCTTTGATGTGAAATTTTGATTTGAATACCATTTATTTATTTAAGGCCGTGTGCCGTATGGTGACGGCAGTAAGAATACATTTGTCACCACCCCAACTCCTGCGGGTGTCGTAAGAGTCGACTAAGGGATTGAAGTGTCACTGACCATTATTTGATAAAAGATTGATGATGGGCAGCAGCTTCATCATAGTGGACAATCCGCTTGCGATTATGGGCATTTACCTCCTAATGTGTCTATACCTACGCATAGTTAATAAGAGAGGCCTACGTCCAACAGTGGACTATCATAGGCTGATGATGTGATGACCATTTATTTAAAGCAGGTCACACCGAATTTACAGCTAGCGTGTGTGCGTTGCGTGTGCGTTGTAGCGTATGTAAATGTCATAGTAGATGGCACACCGCTTGCTGGTCACGCGCGCGTGCACGCCACGCAAGCGGTGTGACATCTACTATGACATTTAATACATACGCTACAACGTATACACCACGCACACGCGCACGCGCACGTGCCACGTGCTGCACACACGCCTGGGTGTATAGCAGTTTTGTTTTATTTATTTATTTTCTTAAGTTAGGTTTTTTTATAAAAATGTCTATAAAATTAAAATACAATACAAGATATAAACACTTTATAAAAAACCTAACCTAGTGTGCCGCCGGCAACGGGGCGGGCCCAAGCTGCCGGTGGTTAAGGTCGCAGAGAGAGGAACCGACGGACTATCCGCGCCGTGTCCAGGATTACCGCCTTCTGCATCTGACCCTTGATCCAGCCATCTAGCGAGAGACTCTTAAGATGTTGATATACGGACTATCCGCGCCGTGTCCAGGACTACCGCCTTCTGCATCTGACCCTTGATCCAGCCATCTAGCGAGAGACTCTTAAGATGTTGATATAGATATTCGCTATTAAATCAATAAATTATTAAGCAGTTTTGTTATTGTTACAATTCTTACTACACATTTTAAAAGTATGTGAGTCAGATGTTACGTGGGCGCGAATTTCAACAGTTTACATTCGTAATACGAATCATACTTTTGTTCGAATTACAATGACAGGTTCTTTTTTCTCCCAATTAGCCGGCCTTGGTAATTCAAAAGTACAAATAAACAATGGGCCTTTGCGTTTATCATGAGATGAGTTAGCCTTTATGATATCTGCTAGCGTAGCGCCTAGATATATATAGAAAACGACCTCGTCGGAGGATAGAATGAGCATTCGCTCATTTGGTCTAAATCAACCATAAGGATCAAAATATATGTGATAAAGATAAACAATTACCCTTATCTTATCGTTATTCGAACCCGGAGTGTCTCGGACATCCTACTTCGTAGGCAGCCAGGAGTGATACAGCATATGTTGAGTTATACATGATATGATAGTAGGTATTTTAATACCGGGATAAATTTTATCAAATGTTAAAAAATAGCACCTAGGCAAACGCTCCTGAGGGTAATTAAGTAAAGTTTCACTGTACAAAAATCGATGCAATCTACATTTTAGCAATAGTTTCTTTGTGTATTATGTTATGTCGTGCATAATGTGAAATAATTTATTTTAACTACAGTCATCAACACCATCCCTGCGACCATATATAACATGGACGTCTAACGCCAGCTCAAAAATGCCCCCAAAAACAATTGTTCAATTGTGCCAACATTGGCAGGACATGTAGCTTCCCATAACACCGCGCATATTTCGGCGCAACATCTTTGACAAATGTTTATAAAATATAGCCAATCAAAAACTTTCATGGACCAATCACAACTATTTTTAAATGGCGGTTTAAGTTTTCATAGGTTGATATTGAAATTCATTACCGTGATGCATTGAAGAGGGGGTGACACTCATCGACTAAAATTCAGGACCGTTTTTGAATGGCAATTCAGTATAGCGTGCGGCTTCCACGTTTTATTTGTTCGTAGCATCATCCCTATTTAAACTTGAAACCATCTGATTTGTGCAGGTAGCTAGTTTACAGTAATAGTACGATTTATGTTTAATTAAACAAAAATAATTCATACATAAAACCAGTACAGATAAAAATAAATACCTATAACATTAGAATATATAGCATAAAATAAGTATAGTGAAAAATTATATAAACATAAAAGTTAGTACTAAAAATATGTATGAAAAACAATATTATGAACATAAATAATTCTATGTGATGATGATTATGAACAAAGATTATTCTAAATACCGATCATTATGAAGTTAAATTGTATAAGAAAAATTTTCAGAGTTCCAATAATCTAAGTTGCAATTTTATAAATACTTTGGCGCACCCCTGTTGTAGACTGGTGGATTCTTTGATGTCAAATTTTGATTTGAATACCATTTATTTAAGGCCGTGTTCCGTGTGGTGACGGCAGTAAGAATACATTTGTCAACACCCCAACTCCTGCGGGTGTCGTAACTCGTAAGAGTCGACTAAGGGATTGAAGTGTCACTGACCATTATTTGATAAAAGATTGATGATGGGCATCAGCTTCATCATAGTGGACACATTACTACGATTGCCATCTGGTGTGACTTGGCTTTTATAGCAGTTTTGTTATTGTTACAATTCTTACTAAAGTCCATCCTTAGTTGTCTTATCTAGTAAACAACTTTCTAACCTAAAAGTACATGTTTTCTGTTGTAAACTGCTGTTTCCTTGATTAAAAATTAAGCAATTTACTAATCACTACGGATGGACTGCACAAACACGGACTCGGGTATTTTGGTATAGGCAAATATGGCAGTTTACAACAGAAAACGTGTACTTTTAGGTTAGAAAGTTGTTTACTAGATAAGACAGCTAAGGATGAATGGATTTTACACATTAAGTATGTGAGTCAGTTACGTGGGCGCGAATTTCAACAGTTTACAATCGTAATACGAATCATACTTTTGTTTGTAATTACAATGACAGGCTCTTTTTTCTCCCAATTAGCCGGCCTTGGCCATTTAAAAGTACAAATAAACAATAGGCCTTTGCGTTTATCATGAGTTAGCCTTTATGATATCTACTAGCGTAGCGCCTAGATATATATAGAAAACGACCTCGTCGGAGGATAGAATGAGCATTCGCTCATTTGGTCTAAATAAATAAATAAATAAATAAATATCTTGGGACATCTTACACAACCATAAGGATCAAATATATGTGATAAAGATAAACAAATATACCCTTACTGTTATTGTTATTCGAACCCGGACATCCTACTTCATAGTAGTAAATCAAGAATATGTTGAATTATACATGATATGATAGTACCTATTTAATACCGGAAACTATTTTTTCAATTGTTAAAAACGTCCCAAGCTCACCTAGGCAAACGCTCCTGAGGGTAAGTAAGTAAAGTTTCACTGTACAAAAATCGATGCAATCTACATTTTAGCAATAGTTTCTTCGTGTATTATGTCGTGCATAATGTGAAATAATTTATTTTAACTACATTCATCAACATCATCAGCGACCATATATAACATGGACGTCTAACGACAGCTCAAAAATGCCCCCAAAAACAATTGTTCAATTGTGCCAAGATGGGCAGGACATAGAGCTCTTCATAACACCGCGTATATTTCGGCGCAACATCTTTGACAAATTTAATGTTTATAAAGTCCATTCATCCTTAGTTGTCTTATCTAGTAAACAACTTTCTAACCTAAAAGTACATGTTTTCTGTTGTAAACTGCTGGTTCCTTGATTAAAAATTAAGCAATTTACTAATCACTACGGACGGACTGCATAAATACGGACTCGGGTATTTTGGTATAGGCAAATATGGTAGTTTACAACAGAAAACGTGTACTTTTAGGTTAGAAAGTTGTTTACTAGTTAAGACAGCTAAGGATGAATGGATTTTAGAATATAGCCATTAAAGCCAATCAAAACTTTGATGGACCAATCACAACTATTTTTAAATGGCGGTTTAATTTTTTATAGGTTGATATTGAAATTCATTATCGTGATGCATTGAAGAGGGGGTGACACTCGTCGACTAAAATTCAGGACCGTTTTTGAATGGCAATTCAGTATAGTGTGCGGCTTCCATGTTTTATTTGTTCGTAGCATCATCCCTATTTAAACTTGAAACCATCTGCTGTACAATGTATTAGTGTCTAAAGTAGATACGGGTGCCAACAGCGCATCAAGATTGGAAGATTAATTACATTATATAGTAGAAACTCGATTATCCGGAGTAATTGGGACCGAGGCTAATGATAATCGACGTGTGATGGGTATAAGGGAATAACATGAGTTTTCGACGAGATCTAAAGGCCGAGGCACACCGGATGCGTGAGCAGCACTTGCGCGTTGTAGCGTATGTAAATGTCATAGTAGATGGCACACCGTTTGCGTGGCGTGTACGTGCACGTGACGTGTAAGCGGTATGCCGTCTACTATGACATTTCCGACGATACTACAATATACACGCCCAGGGATGTTTTAAAATGAAGGGTCCACGGAAAAAACATGTCTAGTCAATTCAAATTTCAGAACAAAAACAACCTTAGTTTTAAAGTATCCTATTTCATTAACACTTTACTTTTTTTTTTCTTTATCCTTTTGTTAAATCGATGTACTTAAATTTTGGATTTAATCGCATGTTTGTCTCTCAGAGCAAATTGTATGTATTTACTTTCAGTGGAAACTGTTTTGGCTCATGTGTTAACATACTTTTGTAGACTATAAGAATTATTGTATGCTGTTTGTTTCCCAAATCAATAAAATAAAATAAAATAAAAAAATAAAGGAATAAGGTACAAATTTACCCTGATTTTCATAATGAAATGAAATGACATATATTTATTCAAAGAGCAACATTAATATTACAGTGCACATGGGTCCTGAGCTAGGAATCCCTGTGTTACAGGACCCAAAGAAGTAACAATTTAATTTAGCAGTAATTCGTACCTAACCTACAAAGGAAACTTAGAAGGTATTACCTGTAATAAATAAATAAATAAATAAATATCTTGGGACATCTTACACAAATCAACCTAGTCCCACGGTAAGCTCAATTAAGGCTTGTGTTGTGGGTACCAGGCGACGATATATATAATAGATAGATACGTATAGATACTTAGATACATACACAGCCATGACCAAGGAACAAACATTTGTGATAAATAAATACACAAAGAATGCCCTCGCCGGGATTCGAACCCGGAACCTCCAGCTTCGTAGGCAGGGTCACTACCAACTAGGCTACAGAGGCTGACAAATATAATATAAGTTATAACTAGTGAATACACACTACACACATTAAAGAACACTACACTAAAGAATATACGGATAAGGATTGGGACATGTTCTTTCCGTGGACCCTTCTGGGGTGGCTTGGCCTTTTATATAGGCCACCAAAATCACAGAATATACCCAAAATATCTTAAAATACCAACGTAGCGCCTACAATTAGAGTAAAAACTCGTAATATGTCACGGTCAGACCTTGACCTACTGACCGTGTACGACAATGCTGAAATTGCGAGCGTAAAGAAAGCAACGTTTTTGTTGTTTATTTCGTTGTTTGAGAAAAGCACTATACAATACCTCGGCCGGAAATTAAGGGATGTCCGGCTATGTCTTCGGCCGGCAATCCCTTTCGTCCTGGCCTCTATAGTAATGTATAGTCGTCGTCAAAGATATCGTTACGGTGTAGGCGCCAAAAATATATTTACACGACCTTAATGTCAAGGCAATAAAGTCGAGTAAATATATTTTTGGCGCCTACACCGTAACGATATCTTTGACGTCGACTGTACTATTTCGTTTGGGTTAGTAATTTATTACTCATACACCAATTAGGCGAGCTAAATCAAAGCTAAATTTAGCAAATCCGAGAAATTATAAGAATGATAATACAATTTATATTGTATTAATCGATTAGCAGATTAGATAATAGGTATCACTGCCATGAGTTAGTCGCGTTTGTAAATGTGTCGTCTCGTCTGCGTACAAGGGTAACTCTATAAGTTTTGCAAGTACCTTATGGTCGTTTGCAAAAAATATATATATACTCGTATAGTTAAGCAGGCCTTTAATGAAAACAATACTTCAATTTCAAAAAATTTTGAGTAACAACTTTTAGCAGTGATAAAAGGCGACAATAGTATATTTCGATGCAAGTGCAAAAAAAAATCCTAACTAGTACGGAAAAGTAAACTATGCAGATGCACAAGCTTCGCGTGCGTTAATTTCTCTTATGCCTTAGCACTTGTTATGAAAAAAGTCGTTCGATACACGTGTAAAAACTTCTTTTTAACTCTTGCACTTGTAACGAAATGTACTATTTTCTATTAGCGATCTAAAATACGCGCTATTTTTTTTATTTGTCACTTTTTCTATTGCCAAAGGATGTTGGACGGAGTAATACACGTGATAATACTGATAATTATTAGTATGTCGAACTTTTGATCCTGATAGAAATAAAAAAGTGTCCCAAAAAAAAATCCCTTGAGTTACTATTTTTCATACACTTTCTTCGACCGTATCTCAGTGGAAGACAAAAAAATTACGGAATTCTCGGGACACTCTTTTCTGCTAATGAGGATCGAAAGAGCTCGCGATTCTGAGTAGAAAAAATATAAAAATATCCAAATTTGTAAAATTTTTAAAAACTACAACAAAATAAAAATCCGCCCTTCTATGTTTAACCATAGCAGGTTAAGGCCCTAATCGTGTACAAATCTTAATTGTGTTAATTTTCTCTAATTTGATTTTGGCATCAAAAAATAATACACAAAATTCTTTGTAAGCAAAATAGCATTTTCTCAAAATCCTTCATACAAAACGACAATATCATAGTCATAGATATACGTCATCAGATATATAGGAGCTGCCAGGACGCTCACAAATATCTGAGTTGCTTAGACAAGATTCCAATCGCTAACGCTTAATCGTCAATCGTAAACGAAAGCTAACTGTCTTTGTCGCACTAATATGAAAGAGTGACAGAAAGGAAAAACTACGATACGCTACTAAACGTTAGCGATTGGTAACTTGGCTAAGCACCCAGGCAGGAGTGCATGTTTAAATATTTTTGAACACCGTGGCCGCTCAGATATATCTGATAGCGATTGTACAAATTGATTTTACTAAAAGCTAGCTGTCCATTTCGATTAAACCTTCAAGGCTTTCACAGTAAATCAATACCGCAATTTGCAAATCATTCTAACATGAATTATTCCCCCCCAGGTCGTTGAATGCAGAGAAAAGCGAACAGGGGTGAAGCGCGCTTTGAAGGTTCTACACGACAATGTCAAAGCTAGGAGAGAGGTGGAACTACACTGGCGAGCCAGCGGGTGCATACATATTGTTGAGGTAAGGTTACACTAATGAGATGAAGAGAGATAGGGGCGAATTGGGGGTGAAAGTTTCTACGCTTAAATGTGAAACGAGGAGAGAGGTGGAATTACACCTTTACAAGATTACTATGCATGAGTTTGCTAGAAACGAATAGGGATGAATTGGGGGTGAAGGTTCGACGACGTGAAAATGTAAAGTAAGGAGAGAGGTAGAACTACACTGGCGAGCTAGCAGGTGCATACATATTGTTGAGGTAAGATTACAGTAATGAGATTCAGAGAGATAATGAGGTTAAAAACGACTTGGGGGTGAAAGTTTATACGCGAAAATATGAAGCGAAGACAGAGGACCCTCTTAATGGGAATAATATTTTAATACATATGTTCGTGTCTCACGTATTCTAAAATTATAGCGCTTAATTTACTAAAGGTAAAGACGGTCTCATATTCGTATTTATGTATTCAACCATGATATTTACATAAGATGTTCTTAAGATAAATTCTACTTAGTACAGACATACCCTTAGGGCGTATCAACGTTTTACATATTTCTCATAATATCTTCTTGTTATGTGCTTTATTATCCTACAACGTAGACGTAATCAGAAGAAATAACGCAAGAAGGGTTTAATATTACATGTAGAACCCCTTTTTGTATAGGTATATTAGTATGTTAGTTTAGAAAGCTGCGACCATATGGGTATTATCTATATCGGGTATTCCGGTACGATCCGGTCCCAAGATTATGGGACATGAAGGGAAAGTACTCTAAAAATTGTTGGTAGAATGTTTAGATAAAAGGAGACTGTCTTATTTTTAATAATAATAAGTTTTGATAGCGAGTAATACTGCATTCATAGATTTAGTATGACAAGTAGCTATTTTTTGATGTATGAACAGCAATTCTTCTTCTTCAAGTGCCATCTCCATCCAGGAGGTCGGCGACCATACGTCCATATGTCCCTCTATCTTCCGTCATGCGAATCAAACTATGCAAGCTCTCTACTTCCAACCAGTCTCTTATATTCCTAGTCCATGAAGTACGTCTTCCCCTCAATGAACAGCAATAGGTACAGTCGGGGAATTTAAATTCCTACCCACCTAAGGATCAATATCGTATAGCAAACGATCATCATAAGAGCTATCTACTAAGCACGTTACTTTGACATATCAGACGCATTCGTTTGTGTTACTAGGCAACTGATATGAATAAGAACGTTGACATGGGGAACTGTAAAACGTCAAGGCACTGCTAAAAATGGATGACAGTAATCGAAAATTTAACAAAAAATATTTCTATCGCTTCCAGTCTTGCTATATTTGAATGAATCGGGAACTCGGAATCAAAGTTTAAATTTTTGATTGTCGACGAATCCAGACACTGGTCTACTACCGCGAACTACGAAATTCGTAAATATCGATCATTTTTCTCTGTCACTCTAACGAAGGCGTCATTAGAGAGTGAGAGACAAATTCTCGAAATTTGCGGATTTCAAAGTTCGCGGTAGGGCCGCTGGTGCCGATATATAGGCTGAAAGCAAAATGTTTCTGTCGATAAACTAACATAATTGACTAAAGTGATAATTCAATAAAAGCATAACGGACGTTCTTTATTCATAACATATATTATTCATAACAAGAACACTATTTTATCTCATTCAATCTTATTTAATCAATCACTTGACCAGGGTGTTTATTAGAAAAAATTAAAGTTTTCAACGCAACAAATTAACAAAATAGTCATAAAATATTCAATTGAAAACACGTGTATCCACCAAGATCGCGAATGACCACGCCACAAATGTAATCTTCCGGTTTGAGATCTGGAAAATGCTGTAGATGTCTAGTCAAGATTTAATTACTGACGGGCGAAGTGATGTCGCGCTGCATTAGGAGCCTCGGTCAATGCAATTTTTTTCGCAGGCCGCCTGTGATGAAAATCCATTTCATGTAGGCAATTCCTTATTGTTCTAGGGTGAACGTCAAACATTTCTGCAAACCGTCCTGTTGTCGTAGAGCCATCCAAATTATATTGACGTCGCATTAATCGGCGTTGGTCTTCGGCTAATGCTAGCGGGCGATGGTTATTTTGCCTTTGATCAATAAGGTTTCCTTCAGCATTGTATCGCCGTACCCAACGGCGAGCAGTGTTCCTAATCACATTTAACCAACGTGTTATTTCATGAATTCCTACCCCTTCCTGGTGTAACTCTAACATATGCGCTCACAATAATTTCGCTTTTGAAAATTATTTCACAATTTTCTCGACTGACACTGACAGCATCTGCCATGTGTTTAAGTAATTATTTATTAGAAAAGTAAATAACTTCGTAAAGAGGTTCTATGTGACGTGCAGTGACACTGACAAATAATGGGTATTGACACATCAATACTAAAATTAAAATTTCGACCTTAATGCATCGTGAATGCCTAACAACATTTCTACGAAATGGGTAGGAAATTAAATTCCCTGACTGTACAACCTTTTTCCTTTTTTTCCGTTACATTTTTAAAGATTAATTTTAGTAATTTTACCCCATTCCTTTCATCTGAGATACTATATTAGTTTAGAAGAATTATTTATTTAGGTGCATGCTCTCGATTGGCATCATAAAAACAGGTGTTTATTTTTTCATAATTGAGTGGGTTCGATTCCCAGATGAGCGGCCCTACCGCGAAAAACGAAATTCGAAAATTTCAAAAACTTGTCTATCTCACTCTAATGACGCCTTCGGTTGAATGACAGAGAAAAATCTTCGAAATTTACGAATTTCGATTTTTGTGGTAGTAGGCGAGGCAAGTAATTTTTTAAAAATCTGTGAATGCAAGCAGTCAGTAGGCGGTGTGACTTCGCTACCACTGAAGTCACGGCTAAAACGCTCAGAGAAATGCCGTTTTGAAAGTCATTTTCTATGGCAGCTTCCATGTTTTATTTGTTCGTAGGTAGGTTATAGGTATTTTTTAGTTACCGCGTCAGTGCGACGTTGCGTCGAGAATTAGCCTCTGACCCGATCGTATGTACGTACCGCCATTGTCTAAAATCACCTGTAACTAGCAAATTCTCATAGTTAAATCAGTAAAAAGCTAAACAATGATAGCGCAAGGTCTTGCGAGTGAAGGGTTTATGTAATTTTTGTACATGATTAAAAAAAGTAGAGGACACATATACACTTTAGATTTTTAGATCCCTTTAGAGTTCAAACCTGCAACCCGCAAACTTCGAATATTTGTCTGTCGGTCCAACTAAAGCGGGGACAAATCTCTCGCCAGGATTTGAACCCGGAACCTCCAGCTTCGTAGACAGGGTCACTACCAACTAGACTACGGAGGCTGACAAATTTGCTGACATTGCCGGCATTACGAAATATGTCATAATAATTACGCAAGTGCTTAAAACGTTGGTACAATAAGCAAAAGTGCTTAGTCATTATGCGCAATCAAAAATACGATATCATCAACAATGTACAACCGCCATCAGATATATGGAAACGGCCAGGCTGATCACAAATATCTCTACATGCTTCTATCGTTATGGCAATAAAGGCGTGTTTAGCGTTGAAAATGTCGGAAAAAATAAAATGGTTTTTTTCGGGAATACGAGGGATGTTCCAAAAGTTTTTAGTTGCTCCGGTTCTATTCATGCGATTTCAATAAAACTTACATCATTTTGAGGGATATTTCAATGACGCTTTAGGCGGTGTAAATTTGTTTTAGTGAAGATTTTAGATATTTTTATTATTTTGTTTTACTTAGACGTGTCGAGCCTTACTCCAGTGACCATGATACCGGTTTTTAAGACACTTTTTTAATTAGATGCTAGGAACATCATTCACTTATAAAACTATTTTATTTTATAGGTACTAGTAATTGAAGATATTTCCGTTATTTTTAAGTACAAATTACGTGATATCATTTACTTTAATCATAAATGAATAGGCATCGAAAAAAATCGTAAACTCTAAAATTGGAATTTCAAACATTGTAAAAATCATCATTCAATCAATAATCATTGTTATTCAATTATAATTAAAAAAACGCAAAATTAACTATTTTATTTATCCCGGGTATATTTAAGTACGGCTTTCAAAAATGTTTATACAAAATATGCTTCAATGGGTCAAAAATGGCCAATTTTTCCATACAATGTTAAATTTCATACAAAACAGCTTTTTGTAAGAAAAATATAATAAAAAAACTATTCCCATTACATGCATAAATTTATTAACCATAATAAGTATTGAACTGTCCCTCACAATGATATAATTTTAATTTAAATCGCATGAATAGAACCGGAGCAACTAAAAACTTTCGGAACAGCCCTCGTAAATATATAGGTTTTTTCAGTATCTTTCGGGTTTTTTTTACAGAAATAATCAATGTCTCTGTCACTGTCACTCCTTGGCATCTATTTCAATTGACTTTTCTTCGATGACATCGCGTTTTCCTGGTAAAAGTGAAAATTAGATCTAAATTATAGTGGAAACTTTCATTGATTTTTTCGAAAAAACCCGAAAAAAAAACGAGCTGTTTGGAAAGAATCGGGATTTAATCCGGAAATTTTCACCGCTGGGCGTGTTTAGATATTTTTGAAGGCTACGGATGCTACGATATATCTGATGATGACTGCACAGCGGCTGTCACATATATCCCGGCGGTCAGAGTGGTCACAAATATATGAACACGCCTCTATTGTCATAGCGTTAGGGTGTATGTTTAGATATTTTAGAGCACCGTGGACGCACTGATATATCAGATGGCGACTATACAGTGTTGGTATTGAAGCTATTTCAAATAAATGTATATCGAAAAACCCGTATTAGAGTCTAACCCGCTGGTTAGGCTCTAATGCGGGCCACTCGCTAGTGGCACAAGCATTTTTTCGATATTCTTTACATGGCAACAATTTTGCCAATCAATTAACTTGATTGCCTGGTTACGTTTGTTTTTAATTTACTGTTTTTTTTTGTGCCGGTGGTTAAGGTGCATTCAGACCAAACGAGCATTCGCTATTCTAACCCCCTACTCTACGAAATTCGATCGATCACAAAACGTGATTCGTTGATTTCGTAGAGTGGGGGATAGAATACCGAATGCTCGTTTGGTCTGAATGCACCTATAGACTATCATTTGTACTTCGATATAAAAACTTTCTATGTATACCAGTATTGTTGAATTGTTTATAATCGATATTCCATTCAACACCAAACATACAACGGTATTTTGTCGTTTCACGAATCATTTTAGACACATTAAATATTGTTTAAAAAATATAGTTTATAAAATGTTATGGTGGCGCGAATTGGGGAAGACCTATGTCCAGCAGTGGACGACTATGAGCTGATGATGATGATACTCAAATCTAAATTCGAAAATGTTTGTCAACAGATAATCGACGTATACGACAACACATACAGTGGCAAGCGCTGCCTGCTAGTGGTGATGGAATGTATGGATGGCGGCGAACTCTTCCAACGCATACAGGATAACAGGGACGGAGCATTCACTGAACGACAGGCTGCTGAGGTGAGAATAGAATAGGGTTGATTCCTTGTGTTCAATTTTATGATAAAATGTAGTAACACAGTTGACAAAGAAAATGTAATTAGGAAAATAATTAACGATATTATAAGAATGTAAAGTTTAAAATCTCGAATATAATTTGCAGGGAATTCATGTACATAAGCGCAATATTTCCCCGTTAAAATATTCATTTTCTTGTTTTCCCGTAGACCTGCCGCTGATTGGCGACAGTGACGTCACGAATTTGCAACAAATTTGTTAGGAGCATTTGAGGCCCCGTATGAATGTTAACTTAAAATTTTTGTCCTCAAATCCGACACAATAAACCACATTGATCACAAGTAAATAAGAACCCTAAAAATAGGAAACAATCCTATTGAAAACTGCATTTATGTTTACCGTTCGGGGCCATTATGAAATCGTGGAGATGCCATTTGGTGTTGAATACGCCTCGTCATAGTAAACTGTATTGTTGCATAAAAACACTTGGCAGCAATTATTGACTATGAGCTTGGCTCATCGGTTGTTATTAACGTAAATAAAAACTAATGTACGTGTCTGTCGCTAGCTGCAGCCGTACCATGAGCTTGCGCGGCGATATTAACGCGTCTTTATTTCTATCCGGTTCGCTCGCCCAATACGTGAGTACGAGCGAAATGGATAGAAAGTCAACGCGCGTTATTAAAAAAAAATAATAACGTAGCGGTAGCACATGGTAGGGCTACTGTAGTGTTGAGTGAATTTACTTTAAGCGTTTTGTGGTATAATATACGATATAGTATGACGCCGATGTGACGACAGTAAGAATTTTATTTATTTATTTATTTTAGAATACATTTGTCATAAGTGTCATCACCCCTGTTTTTCCCGTGGGTGTCGTAAGAGTCGACTATAGTCAGCGACCATTCGTTTATAGGAGATTAGTGATAAGCAGTAGCTTCGTTATAGTATACACCCTACTGCGATCATCCCAAAATGTCGTAACAGATGAAAATACTATAGAAAAAACTGCGAAAGACTCTGGTTGTCACGGGATTCGAAACCAATCCCAATTCGCCAATCCGTTTGCCCATCATGGCCAGATTGACCAGCCCACTGCCACTTCAGCTTGCTAAAACGGAACTTTAACCTGCTGTTCCTATTTTAAAACTTTATGTCAATTAGACAAAAAGATATATTACCTAACGTTACTTGTTCGGTACGGTACAGGATAATGATTTAACCATTTAGTGACAGTAATGTGCCTTCTCATAATAGTGACCGTAATTCTTCATAGTTTTGTTTTCATCAAGTCATTAGTCTTTTTGAAAGCCATCTGTGTAATGTAAATGGGCATTTCTATCTATACGCCACATGTATTTCCTATACCCTATACCTATAACTTGGGACCCTTTAAACGAAGCGTGAAGAAGCATCTAGCGGGCCAGCAAGGCGGTGGCAACTGACAGGTTACTGCTGGTCTCCTGTTCGTTGCCGCCGCGATTTGGGCTCTACTTTTCACTTACGATCAGGTGGAGTGGAGCCACTTTGTTGTGCCAATATAAAAAAAAATCTTGTACCCACAACTTGTATTTTACATTTTTTGGATAATGTCCACTCAGAATCACGAGCTCTTTCCATCCTAATATGCAAAAGTCTCCTAAAATTTTCATACAATATTTTGTTTCCGTTTTGTTACGCTATAGGGTTTTTGTATTAAAACGTGTAACCAAATGGGCAAAAAACGTAGGATACTTTTTAATGTTCCGCAGTCAACCCTTATAATTTCACCATCTCTGTCATTGGTCGTTGAAATTATACGTCTGCGGACCGTTAGCACCAGAAAGCTGAAAGTTGGTACCAATATGTAAATCAAAAATCAATCACGCCAACTAGCGTTGAAAATGTCGAAAAAACAAATGCTTTATTTAACCCTTTGACCATTAGACAGCTCTGTTAACGTATTCAATTTCGAACCTTACGTGTTTCGAAATTGATTTGGTTTTGTTTTTTATATGACGGCAAATATGTTGCCAATACCCATTAAAGGGTTAACGAAACTTTATTTTTTCCGTATTGTTCGGGTTTTTAAAGAAATAATCATTGTCACTGTCGCGCCATCCATCTATTTCAAACAATTATGCATCTTGGTTTAGAATTGAAAACTTTCATGATTTTTTCCGAAAAAATCGAGTCATTTTTGAAAAGAATCGAGATTTTTTCCTGACGTTCCTTCAATATTAACGCCGCAACGTGGTAAAATAAAAACTGGAAAAGTGTTTCGGGAATAATGTAGGTAAAATGGAAATAGCTTTTGAATTGAGTGAATAAACGTTTTCCCAAATAAAAAAAATGGTTACCTGAACCCTTAATCACTGACGTTTTTTTGCGGTAGCCGAATTTAAACTTTAACGGAACTTCATAGACTGACGACGTACCATATACAAATAATTTATTCGTGGCAAATATAAAAAACATGACAGGACAAAACAAAACAGTCAAATTCAGCTTTTAATATTATATCACGAAATGGACTCGCCTCAGCATAATGTCGACCCGAAAGCCAACGCTGATCTTCCGGCGAGCCTATTTTTGTGGCCACGATCGCAGCGTGTGAACATGGCCAACGTACGGCAGTGGTTAACACGTTCGCCCCCGGTACTGTTTCACCAAATCCTAATACTACACCGATCGAAATTTTCTTATTAGAACTCCTATGCCAGTGACACGCGTGTGACCGAAATGATTGTACTCCTATACCGGCGACACAACACTTGTGTCAAAAATGTTCGTATTTCGATGCGACCGGCATAGGAGTAAGAACTTGATTTATGCTAGTGGCACTAGAGTACGGTAATTTTGATCATGTGTGTCACTGGCATAGGAGTCAGAATTGTTTGATCACAGACGCTGTATCACCGTCGAACGTGTTAAGAGTAAAACAGATGCGTTATGTGAATGCCCTTTCCAGATAATGCACTCAATCTGCGTCGCGGTACGCCACCTCCATGAATCCAACATTGCCCACCGCGACATCAAACCGGAAAACCTCCTGTACACCTCAACGGAACCCAACGCGGTGTTGAAACTGACTGACTTTGGGTTCGCGAAGGAGACTCTAACGCCTGCTGATACGTTGCAAACGCCGTGCTATACCCCCTACTATGTGGCGCCTGAGGTAAGTTTATGTATTTTTTTATACTCTTGTCAGTGTCACCTTTAGTCATTCCGAATAGAGATGTTATGTTATGAAGGGACGCTCGACCGTTTCTCGAGCATTTGATGTGCTCGTTCACCCTGTTTCCCGTTGGTAGAACTGCAGGTCCGGTTATATTCCCCAATGCTTTTGCTTCCTTCTTGCCTCCGTATCTTCTTGCTTAACCGTAGGACATCTCTAAGGTTGACTTTCCTGAGTTCTATCTCCTCCAGTCACCTTCCTCCACCACCTATCCCTGCCAACAACATATCACGCCGCTGCGTATATGATGCATTCCGCCAGGACATATAGTTTCGTGTCTGAACAGAGATACAAAGACTGCTAATTTTGGTTTGCATGCGAACCAAGTGCTCTTCTCAAACTTGCAATGATATAAAAATCTGTAGTAAATTTCACAGTACAAACAAATAAGCAATATTAATATATTTTTTCAACTACCTACAGCTTTTTTAAATCTCTTTGAGGTAGGTGCTTAATCTTTTAACTTAACTATTTTTTTTAACTAATGTCAATGTTACCAGACAGTTAAAAAAAATGGTTAAATGCGAAGATGTACTTGTGCTGTCATATTTAAAACAACTTCCATTACTTTGCAGTTCTGGGACTTAGAGAAGTGTTTATTGAATCTCTTAAGGTTAGGATAAGCTTAAGCTCATGAACTTTTTTTTATGGCCTACGGTGGAATCACTGTGCAGCGATATGGTACTTCCGGGTCCAATTTGACGTTCGTACGTCAACATTTCATTGCAATTTTGTGACAAAATATTGCTCCAGTTGTATCTAACACCCGGTATAACAATAAAAATGTCAAATTCAAAGAATACACCGTGTAAACCATATTGAAACAACGAAGTAGAGGAAAATTCTCCACTCGGAGTTTTATTACGCTTCTCGTAACAGTAGCAAATTTAGAATATCAAAGGGGTTTGCAAAGCGATGCCGCGGGGAAAATACATTATTTATATTACTTTTGTTTTACTCCGGGCTGTAATAATGTTAGCTTTATCATGAAATTATAAGGCAAATAACCGTGGGAGGGACTGATTTTATTATCTTACTATGCTTGCGTAATATTGAATAACATTTAGTTTATTATTTTTATATTTTAGCCTCTTTTCTGATGTATTTATATTCTTAATATCTTTGTTGAAATGATTAGACATTTAAGACAAGATAAGATCAGTTATTTGTCAGATATCCTTACAGCTTTTTTATAACCTTACATACCTTAATACATTGTAGGTAGGGTCGTGTGGTGACGGCAGTAAGAATACATTTGTCGCCGCCCCAACTCTTCCCGTGGGTGTCGTAAGAGTCGACTAAGGGATTGAAATGTCACTGACCATTATTTGATAGAAGATTGATGATGGGCAGCTGCGTCGTTATAGTGGGACACATTACTGCGATAGCCAGTCCGCTTGCCCAGCGTGGCGATTATGGGCATTTAGCTCTTAATGCGTCTATACGCATAGTTAATAGGAGAGACCTACGTCCAGCAGTGGACTGACTTAGTTTGATGATGTTATTTAATACGTTATTGTTAATATTTACTTCACTTTATTAGCCTATATCTGTCCACTACTGGACGTAGGCCTTTCCTATTAACTATGCGTATAGATGCATTAGGAGGTAAATTCTCATAATTGCAACGCTGAGCAAGCGGGTTGGCGATCGCAGTAATGTGTCCACTATGATGACGCTGCCGTCCAACATCAATCTTCTACCAAAGAATGGTTAGTGACACTATGTAATATAGGTATAATACTACTATAATATAAAATATTTACTTATGATCACTACAATTGAAATTTCTTACTTTAACTTTATAATTGCAGGTCCTAGGTCCTGAGAAATACGACAAATCCTGCGATATCTGGTCTCTCGGCGTTGTGATGTACATCCTACTATGTGGGTTCCCCCCCTTCTACTCTAACCACGGGCTTGCCATATCGCCGGGGATGAAAAAGGTAAAGATTATATTTTCACCCCCATTTGTCTTAAAATTCCACCCTCTAAAGTCATTCTCAAGAGACCAATAGTAGTAATACAGTCGAGAAATACGACAAGTCCTGTGATATCTGGTCTCTCGGCGTTGTGATGTACATTCTTCTCTGCGGATTTCCCCCTTTCTACTACAACCTCGGGCTTGCCATATCGCCGGGGATGAAAAAGGTAAATATTACATTTTCACCCCCATTTGTCAAAATTTCACCCTTCAAAGTCAAAGTCACGCGACCAATAATAGGAAGACAGTCGAGAAATACGACAAATCCTGTGATATCTGGTCTCTCGGCGTCGTGATGTACATTCTACTCTGCGGATTTCCCCCTTTCTACTTCAACCACGGCCTTGCCATATCGCCGGGGATGAAAAAGGTAAAGACTATATTTTCACCCCCATTTTTCTTAAAATTCCACCCTCAAAAGTCATTCTCAAGAGACCAATAGTAGAAATACAGTCAAGAAATACGTCAATTTCTGCGATATTTGCGGCCCTACCGCTAACCTAACTACGAAATCCGCAAATTTCGCGGATATTTCTCTGTCACTCTAATGACGCCTTCGTGACAGCGGCAAATCCCCGAAATTTACGAACTTCGGTGTTCGAGGTAGCAGGCCAGAGTGCGTAGCCAAGTTGCCAATCACTAACGCTTCATCGTCAATCGTAAACGAAAGCCAGCTGACCTGTCTTTGTCGCACTAATATGAAAGAGTGGCAGAGAGGGAAAACGCGACTACGATAGGCTACTAAGCGTTAGCGATTGGCAACGTGGCTAAGCATCCAGGTCTCTCGGTGTTGTGATGCACATTCTACTCTGTGACTTCCCCCTTCGTCTCGAATCATGAACTTGTCATATCACCAGGGATGAAAAAGGTAAAGATTATTGTATTTTCACCCCCATTCGCTTCACATTTTCACCCACATTTCAGCCTCCGTAGCCTAGTTGGTAGTGGCCCTGCCTACGAAGCTGGAGATTCCGGGTTCGAATCCCGGCGAGGGCAGTATTTGTGTATTTATTCACAAATATTTGTTCCTTGGTCGTGGCTGTCTATGTACTTAAGTATTTATATGTATCTATCTATTATATTATCGTCTGGTACCCACATTACAAGCTTTAACCCGGCGAGCATGAGGTGAAAAAATGTCATTGGAATTGGAAAATAGACTTTCAGCCGTATTCATAAAAATTCCTTAATGGAGGTTTGATCTGTTCATTAACTAATACACTGATTAAGCCTAATGAACTGTTTATCTAAATGTTGATTCATAAACGCTCACTAAACCTATATTAACTAATAAGCCGTTAATTTACCGATTGGATTTATTATGTTGCCGTCTTGACAAATATGGCTCAAAAATGTAAGCACATCACTACTTTTTTTTTTAATTTGACAGCTTATGATCGGATGGCGCCATAGTTATGGTAGTGGAAATTGCAAATTTTATGTTACGACTTGCAATTTTATGATGTATTTCATTCTTAAAAGTGAATTCAAGGATACGAAATGAAAATTGGACCGTAGAAGATAAGATACGTAAAAAAACATGTGATTTAATTATGCTCTGTACGGACTTATAACAAGTTTATGAAATTATTACTTGTAACTTTTCAACGATTTTTATTACGCATGTTGCTACAAGAATTAGCAAAAGAAAGTGTTTTGGATGGAAAATAAAAACGCGGTAAGTCATTGTTTGTATTCATGTGTAGGTATGTGCATCGAGTTTTAAGGTTATTATTGTATATTGGTAGGCTATTATATTTGTTTTTCTGTGAGTGTAAGGGAAGATAGTTAACCCTTTAACAGGCAAGACTCAAAACAATCCTGGATTCAAGCCTCTATCCATCCTGTAGTACAAAAAATTATGCTTAAGAAAAAAATACAACAAAAAGACTGTCACAGTGGTGGTTGTTTTTGAGACCTGTGCCCTAACAAGGGTTAAGACAGGATTGCATTTATGCAACATAACAAATGTATTTATAACAAAATTTCATAGATAATAATAATTATGGTTGCTTTATAATCCTTGAAATGTAGCTAATAGATGAAAAGCTACATGGAATGTTATCATATCATACATAAGGCATATCTAACTTAGGGAAAAAAAAGTAGTTTAAAGAAACATTTGATCATTTACATGTATGTAATTTTTCAGATTGAAATAGGAACTTCAGCGGCAAACAAGTCAGAATTTAGACCAAGAAGCCCCAGCCCGTGGAGTAACATGAGGGGTAGCCTCCGGCCGTCCAACTGGCAGAAGCACTGGTGTCGAAATAGTAAGTATCAATTTCTAACCAGCGGTCATGGTCTTTGGAAATAAGTACAAGAAGTTGAAAGGGAATTTTTGTTTATTACTTTTGTAATCACATTGATGACGAATTTATACGAAATTTAATTTAATTTCCTGAACATTGATTTGGCTGTATTATTTTTGCTCATTGTACAATGGATGTATATTGTGCATAATTTAATTAAAAAGCCAGGCATTATGTATTCAAAATAAGGTTTATTAGTTTTGCCTTAACAGGCACAAGTTAACAATATCAAAATGCAACTATATACTCTAATCAGTTGTTTTTAATTTCAGAATTTGAAGCTAGAATGTGCACAGCTGACAGCTGATATAACTGCTGTAGAGATTCCATACAGCTGCAAAAAATCCTGATCAAAAATGCAGGGAGCATGAGAATTTGTAAAATTTTTTGATGTTCAATATAATTATATTATTTTTTTATTACATGCTAGTTTCTTTGATTGCCTATTTAAATCCCCTTAGTAGAGGATTCAACCAACTGGAGTGACCATTGACAGGCTTTCTTTTCTACCAAAGCATATGAGCATACTGTATGACTGTTAATTGTGTTCTCTGGTTAGTTAAATGCTCCAATATAGAGCTATATGTAAGTACCATAGCTAATAATAACTGCTAAGTTGGTGTGCTTGTATGCCTCTCGAAGAACCTACATATTTTTTATTCACACACACATCATCAGCCTATTTCAGTCCACTGCTCGTAGGCCTCTCCTATTAACTGTGCGTATAGACGCATTAGGAGGTAAATGCCCATAATCGCCACGTTGGCCAAGCGGGTTGGCGATCGCGGTAACGTGTCCACTATGATGACGTTGCTGCCCATCATCAATCTTCTATAAAATAATAGTCCTTAGTCGACTCTTACGACACCCACACAAAGAGTTGGGGTGGTGACAAATGTAGGTATTCATACTGCCGTCACCACACGGCATTTTTAATCGGCTGCTGTTAAATATACTGTCACGGAAATTGGTTCACGTAAGTACATTCATTTTCTCAATATATCTGATGGGGACTTCACCACTTAGGAGTCTGAAAGAATTTTCTGCACCGTGTATAGGTTAAATTAGATATGTATTTCTACGCATGACGACAGAGAGTCTATCGTAAAAATCAATGCATGTGAATGTATAATCAAGAATAAGAAAAACTTGGCTGATTAGCTCAAACCTTCGGCCAGGCGCGGATCCAGTTAAAAACATCTCGACTTGCGCTCATATCAAAAACAGCTGTTCGATATTCTGGCCGCCATCTTGTAAAATAAGGCTTAATGAGGAGATAAAGTAGGGTGCACGAGCTCGTAACTTGAGCATGAGATAATGAACTGTTGAGGGACTGATTAGCGCTATTTGACGTTTATGAATAACGTTTTTTGACATCCGTCTCTGAAGGACCCTTCAACAGTCCTCTAACTTTTTATGAATACGGCTGTTTGTCATTATTGACATAAGTGACAGGGGTGGGTATGAGATACCCTGGGTCATGCTCCCCTGGTTAAATCAGCTTACCGTGGGACTAAGTCGATTTGTGTAAGATGTCCCAATATATTTGGGTCAAAATTCTTTTCGTTGTCTTATTTTGTGTCCCTAAAAACGTGACACAGTTGTGATTTTGTATGATATGATGTTTTGTTTCCAATTTCTGATGTATGGATTAAAATCTAGAGTGAAAAAGAAATACGAGTGTACTGGATTTTTTTTATATACTGTGTCGATACAGCAACTAAAAGCGTGACAGAGTGGTATGAAACAAGACAACGAAAATAATTTTGACCTATCTATCTATTATATTATCGTCTGGCACCCACATCACAAGGCTTAAATGAGCTTACCGCGGGACTAAGTCGATTTGTGTAAGATGTTCCAATATATTTATTATTTATATTTATTTTCAGCGTATTCGACTAGGCCAATACGACTTTCCTGAGCCGGAGTGGTCCAATGTGTCTCAGGAGGCGAAGAACCTCATCCGCGGAATGCTGTGTGTCGATAGTGCGCAACGTCTTACCATATACCAGGTAATTTTACACTCTATTGCACAAAAGTAAAAATTAAAGGCATTTTCTACCAGTCAATCTTGGGGCAAAGCAAAGAAAATTATAAGCAGCTCAAATATATATTAATGAAAAACTTAAGTATGGTAAATTAATTAAAAAGCAATTAGTGTTGTAGCGTATGTAAATGTAATCTTAAAACATTTTGTATTAAATATCTTCTCGGCAAAAATTTTATTCTTAATTCTATATTTACACTCGCGGGCAATGAATACGGGTCAGGTGGATTTTTTCATAGAAAATACGGGAAACATGATGATTACAAATATTTAAAATAAATTGGGTGAAAACGGCTTTGGAGAAATTTGCTGTGTTGTATTTATTATTATTATATTTATTCCCAGGTCATGTCCAGCCCTTGGATCCGCCAATACACACAAGTGCCGCAAACGCCGCTGTACACGAACGCGCTACTGAGAGAGACAGGTGACGCGTGGGCAGACGTGCAGGACGAGATGACTCGCTCACTGGCCACCATGCGGGTCGACTACGATCAAGTGAGTTGGGAATATTGCCGAGGTAATCGGGAATATTGCCGAGGTAGTCGGGAATATTGCCGAGGTCGTTGGTAATATTGCCGAGGACAATGGTAATATTGCCGAGGACAATGGTAATATTGCCGAGGTAGTCGGGAATATTGCCGAGGCCGTTGGTAATATTGCCGAGGTCGTTGGTAATATTGCCGAGGTAGTTGGTAACATTGCCGAGGTAGTTGGTAACATTGCCGAAGTCGTTGGTAGTATTGACGAGGTAGTTGGTAATATTGCCAATATTGGTAATATGATGCCGATGTTGTTAGTTGGAAAATTGTCGACCTAGTTTGTTGGTAATATTGCCAAAGTAGTCATATCTGTATATGACTGGTGAAAACCGAAGTACAAGACGAGATGATGCGATCTCTAGACACCATGCGGTCGACTACGATCAAGTAACTATTGTGCATACAGTCCTTGGATCCGTCAGTACACACAAGTGCCGCAAACGCCGCTGACAATGGTAATATTGCCGAGGTAGTTGGTAACATTGCCGAGATAGATGGTGATATTGCTGAGGTAGTTGGTAATATTGCCGAGGTAGTTGGTAATATTGCCGAGGAAGTTGGTAATATTGCCGAGGACAATGGTAATATTGCCGAGGTAGTTGGTAATATTGCCGAGGTAGTCGGGAATATTGCCGAGTTAGTTGGTAATAATGCCGAGGTAGTTGGTAGTATTGACGAGGACAATGGTAATATTGCCGAGGTAGTTGGTAATATTGCCGAGGTAGTCGGTAACATTTCCGAGGTAGTTGGTAGTGTTGACGAGATAGTTGGTAATATTGCCAATATTGGTAATATGTTGCCGATGTTGTTAGTTGGAAATATTGTCGACCTAGTTTGTTGGTAATATTGCCAAAGTACTCATATCTGTATATGATTGATGAAAACCGAAGTACAAGACGAGATGATGCGACCTCTAGACACCATGCGGTCGACTGCGATCAAGTGAGTAGTCGGGAATATTGCCGAGGTAGTCACATTGTATATGACTGATGAGAACCGACGTGCAGGACGAGATGACGCGCTCGCTGGCCACCATGCGGGTCGACTACGATCAAGTGAGTAGTCGGGAATATTGCCGAGGTAGTCACATTGTATATGACTGATGAGAACCGACGTGCAGGACGAGATGACGCGCTCGCTGGCCACCATGCGGGTCGACTACGATCAAGTGAGTAGTCGGGAATATTGCCGAGGTAGTCACATTGTATATGACTGATGAGAACCGACGTGCAGGACGAGATGACGCGCTCGCTGGCCACCATGCGGGTCGACTACGATCAAGTGAGTAGTCGGGAATATTGCCGAGGTAGTCACATTGTATATGACTGATGAGAACCGACGTGCAGGACGAGATGACGCGCTCGCTGGCCACCATGGTAATATTGCCGAAGTATCTGTTACATATACAGTGTGTAAGTCTAATACGGGCGATCAATTAAACCAGGCATGGGATTCATTAGTGTAATCATAGATTACAAGGTTTTTTTTAAAGTTACTCTTAATTATGACGCTACAGAATGTTTTTAAGATTATCGGAGCAGCAATGTAGGTACGAACATTAGTTATTGTTGACATGGCAGTTATGTCATCTGCCTTTGAAATTAGTTGTCAACGAGTATTTAACTCGCGTATGTTGCTCTACATTGCGCGCCGAATCTAATTTTAAGTAAAAGTTATTTGAATGTACTTATTATGTTGTAAACTAACACCCGTTAAGAGCTTCGCCCGTAGTAGACTTACACCCTGTATATATCGTCGCCTGGTCACATCACAAACCTTAATTGAGCTTACCGTGGCACTAGGTCGATTTGTGTAAGGTGTCCCAAGATATTTATTTATTTTATTTTATTTTATTTATAGTTATTACGTCTCACGATAGTTTAAATTCAATTATATTATTTACTTCCAGGTACAAATCAAAGCTTTGGAGCAGAGCAACAACTCGCTGCTCAACAAGCGACGGAACAAAGTAGGCGCTTGAGACGAGGACTTCGCTTCTACTAAACTTTAGATTAGACTACCACGTTATATGGGTAATGATCCCACACTGCGACCATATATAACATGGACATCTAACGCCAGCTCAAAAATGCCCCCAACACAATTGTTCAATTGTACCAAGATGGGCAGGACATAGCGCTTTTCTTAACACAAATTTCGGCGCAACATCTTTGACAAATGTTTATAGAATATAGCTAATCAAAACTTTGACGAACCAATCAACTAATTTAAATGGCGGTTTAAATTTTATAGGTTAATATTGAAATTCATTCCCGTGATGCATTGAAGAGGGGGTGGCACTTATCAACACGTCTTGTCACTTGTCTGAATTTTAATTCAGGAACGTTTTTGAAACGCAATTTAGTATGACGTGCGTCTTCCATGTTTTATTTGTTCGTAGATCCCACAGGATGTTATTCTGTTATATAACGTCATAAAACAAAGTGTGACAAGGATAATGTTATAGAATACTGAAAAAAGAGAGAAAGATGATGTTATATAACATTTTGTAACACCAATGGGGGACCATAAATCAACAAGCGACGGAACAAAGTAGGCGCTTGAGACGAGGATTTCGCTTCCACTAAACTTTAGACTCTGTCTCGTTATATGCGTAGTGATCCCACAATCATTAGCGTTGAAAATGTCGGAAAAAAATCAAATGTTTTTTTCAGTAATGTAGGAATATTTCGTTTCTTCCGTTTTTTCGGGTTTTTACAGAAATAATCAATGTCACTGTCACTCATTTCCATCTATTACAATTGACTTTTCCTCGGTGACATCGCGTTCTCCTGGTACAAGTGAAAATTAGACCTAATTCACATTGGTTTAGAGTTGAAAAGTAAAGTGGAAAATTTCATTGTTTCGAAAAAATCCGGAAAAAAACCAGCTACTTAGAAAGAAACGGGATTTAATCCGGAAATTTTCAACGCTATTCCACATTGGATGTTATTTTTGTAATATAACGTTATCATACAAAGTGTGACAAGGATAATATAACGTTATAAAACAAATTGTGACAAGGATAATGTTATAGAATACTGAAAAAAGAGAGAAAGATGATGTTATATAACATTTTATAGCACCAATGTGGGACCACCATAAATTAACAAGCGACGTAACAAAGTTGGCGCTTCAGACGAGGACTTCGCTTCCACTAAACTTTAGACTCTGCCACGTTATATGCGTAATGATCCCACAGGATGTTATTTCTGTTATATAACGTTATAAAACTAAGTGTGACAAGGATAATGTTATAGAATACTGAAATGGCAAAGAGATAAAGATGATGTTATACAGGATGTTTTTTAGATTTCCGTTAATTTGGACAGGTTACTTGCCTGGCACATCGACTTTAGTTAATTTGACAAAAAATTTTTTTTTCGTTTTCATACGTAATAATTGTAATGGAAAATGAGAGAACCTTAAGAATAAGCTCTCAGGTGACTGACGACTGCTGACGGCACTTGCCAAAATAAATAATAACATTAGGGTGTAATAAATGTTGCAATACATTTGTTCAGTCGTTAAACTTATTTTTTTAATAACTCAATAACAGTAAGATTTAAGACACTAGTTTCTTAGAGAAATTGATTATTTTTGACCTAAATAAGCTTCCCTTTAATTTAACGGAAATCAATAAAAACACGGTGTATAACATTTTGTAACAACATTGTGAGACCACCATAAATCCGTGTATCTTTGAAACTGACCATTACATCTCATCTGTTTATTTTTGATGTCTAGATATAATACCAGTAAAATTACACAATAAATGCCCGAGAAATTAGTCTAGCGTGGAATTGCCCATATACACATGAGGTCCGTGGGCGTCGTTGTATTTATATACAAACTTACGAACATAACGTCATAAGCGGCAATCGAAAACAAGGTCCCTTTACCCAGATAACGTCACATATAATACACATGGTGTATAAATGTGGGCAAAGTTATAAACAATTTGTAACATTGCCCGCATCGTTTTTTTATTCCTATTCTATTTTTCATTTAATGACATTTTCTCAAGTTGTTATTGGTACTTCAGAAAATCATGTTATATATATTCGATTTTGGGTGTATATTTAGAAAACTTTATTATTATTAGTTCAACATGCCACCGGCGTACTTATTTTTGTAAATACTAGTGGCCTAAATAATATTTAGAGAGTTCTATCCTTGATATACATATTTTCATTATTCATTACATAACAAAGAAATGACTTGTGTCCTTAATCATATATGCTGGCTAATTATTACCATTTTTTCGTATGTTTTTGGTAGTAATTCCATTAATTACTAGATAGATTACTTTTTCTGGTTACGGTCACCTGAGCAACGCTGGTTTTATGCAAAATTATGTTACTTAAATTATATTATTATTTTGCTGGTGTTTTTAAAACCTTTCCTTAATGGGCCATCTACAAACATGGACTACATGCATGTTTGCATAAATTAAGTAGCATAATTTTGCATAAAACCAGCGTTACTCACGTGACCGTAACCATGGTAATAAGTATCAAAAAGTTGATTCACCCGAATAATTATTGGGTAGCACTACATCTTATAGTCTTAATCACGAGGTCGTATTATTTACCGGATCGATTACAAAACTCCTATAACCGTACAAATTGCAAAAAAATCCTCTAACTAGTAATATCGCTAAAGAAACATAACCTGACGTAAGTACGTACTCCTTATTGTTTACAACTTTAATTGTTTGTAGAAACTTTAATATTTGTTTTTTCTATCGATTAAATAACTATTTTACAAAGAGTTATGTTTATGTTATGTGTCTCTGAACTAATATAATTCTTAGTAAATGTGTACCTGTTGGTACTTTATATACACAATTACTTATATGAAATACTTTGTGGCTCCTATTAAATGTAATTTAAATATTTAGGAAAATAGTTATAGGGAAGCTTTTACGTAACCCTTACTAAAAAATAAGGATAATTATATAAGTATTAAATGAACGATTATCACACAATTACACAACATATGTAGAATAAGACGTATATTTTGAAGTATATACATAGTTTAATTTCTTTATCCCGCATTTTTCTCCAAATGTTAATAATTATTTTTATAATGTCACGTAAAATAGGAAAGTTTTGTTAGTACCAAAAAATCTCAATAAAATCTTTCGTCCTTTTCGAGCAATTATGTGTGACAGGGTCGAATGATTTTATTTAAAGTACTAGTTATCACAATTATATTAGATATCTCTATAGTTTAGTAGAAAAAAGCGTTGTGCGTCTCGCGTCGACATAGAAAGTATTCGTTTATGAATATTATGTTGCATAAACAGGCCCAAAGATTTAGCATAAATAGACATAAAAAAGTGCAAATTTTCGGGCCCACTCTGTAAAATATACATTATATAGAAATAATCGTGTAATATTAATAGTGATATGGTGGTCAGTATGAACGTATTATAAAATAAAAGTATAATTATTCGACCAAATAAGCGTCCATTGCATCAAGTAATAAAAAAATAATGCTATTTATAAAGTGCCAATTTTGCATTTGGTGTAAGTAATTATCCGATATATATTATTTAAACATAATTAAAAATATTACGAGGGCAAACTCACCCACGTTTAATAGTATGGGCAAAGTTAACAGATTCTAAATAATATTACTTTGGTCAACCGTAAGATTAGAATGTTCTATCATTAAATGGCAAAGGCTGTAGAATGCTTTATACAAATTGTAATGTCAATTCTTACTATTAGGATCACAGAGATTTTTATGCTTTCTGACGTAGTAAATATAACAATGATAAATGTTTAAATACTGCTCAGTACACTGCAAACTTACGTATTTATTACGTCATTATGTGTAACAATTGTTAAATAAAAGACATATTTTGCTTCGAAATATTTCGACTAAAAATATCACTAAAAATGCCGCGTATGTTTTCTTTTGCTTTCGTAGAAAAAATCTACTTGACAAAATAATTTTAATACCGATTAGGCGGCAAAATATTAAAATAAATATATGTACGTAATAATAAAAACTACAGTATACAAATCAGTGGTTGTAGGCGGGCTAGTGAATGTTATAAGTTCAACTAGTAAATAATACTGATAGTATATAAAAACATGTTTATAGGATTAAGAAATTGTGTGTTATTTTTGTTTGCCGTCCAAACGAGAGATGTAGGGAATATTTTTCTAAAATTGTAATATGGTGCATTATTTTCTATAGATGTTTAAGGACATGAAGTAGTAATTGTAAAACTTCCGATTATATGTATGAAACAGTACGTAGTTTGAATATTTACTTATTAAAGAGTTTAGAAGTCAAATAATGTGTTTAACAAAAATGTTAGTTTTCATTTAAAGACAAAACTAGGCTTTCTTTATAAAAACGCATGCTTTAGAGAGATGGGTTTTGTATAGGCAACGCTCATGTGCTGGCTTTGTCCTACTCATTAAATTAGATTAATACGTAAACAGTCACAAATATAAAAGCTGTATATATGACATCACATTGCCATTCTTTAAGTATAGATTAGAATATATGTGATTTGCATTTTGTGTGTTTTTGCTGAAATCCTCTTAACCCGCTTTTCCACTTAGTGTTCTGAGCGACATTCACATTTTCGTGGGCTGACGAACGAACATATTACTATGTGAAATCCTGTTTTCATCTGTCAAATAACGAATGCTCGCTCAGAACATCAAGTAAAACGTGGCTTTATGTAACAAAGTCAAAATTTTATAAAACAATTACTTTTGTACCTTTTCGGTACGGAAACCTAAACATCCGATTCTTTTAACTCTCCTAAACTGGGATGACAAACGATGCTTATGTTAAAATGTTTATAAATAATACTTAAAGGATTTTGGTAAGAACTGTAACCTTAGTTATAACTTGACTTAATTATTGTGAATAAGATGCGTGATTAATGGTTAATAAAATTTACAATAATTTGTTATTTTTCATTTTTAGTACCTTATAACTTTGCCCTAGAATATGTTACAACTTTGCCTACAAAACACTACGCCATATGGTAGTGTTTAGTGTTAAAATATTTTTTAGTATTGAAATGAAACGAAATGATTTAAATAGTTTTTTATTTATTATTTTTTTTAACCAATACCTTAAGCAATACAGTACAGATAGCGATGCTTATATTACGAATGTACAGCAGTCGCCATCGAAAAGACATAAGTCACATTATACGTTTCTCACGCCTTTTCTGGCGCAGATCCAAAAGCAAACGACTAACCTTAAATATATTACAATAGTCACGAACACATCAAAATAACAAGTTTATTAGTATTATATTTTGCCCGCAGTCGACTACATTACAGTACAGCAGTTTATACCGCCAAATACCGTTAGTGGGTGGGATTGCATTTTGAAGGTTGCTATATGCATTTCCCATCTTTAACGGTATTTAAGTAACGTTATAAAATAACAAATCATTTCAAGAATAACAAAAATAATTTAACAAAGTATATTTATAACATAAGAATTAATAGGTACAAGAATTGGGCAAAACAAGAAAAGTATTTAAGTTCAGTTAATAAGAATGTTAGCTCATTGAATATAAGTATAAAATGTGACTAGCATGAAAATGTTCATTGACGTCCAATTTGTCCATTGCCCAATAATTCACGTCAACTTTGCCTAGAATATGCATTAAGAAAATAATAAAATTTCAAGCATCATACTAATTCTAGGTAAAAACAGTATAAGTATTATCATGCAGTCACATTAAAAGGAGTGAATATTTTTGTATTGGACATTTTTGCTAAACGTTTATATCATAAAAAGCTAAATTACCCATATACCTTCATCGATTAAGTACAAAATTACATTTCACAATGTTTCATTAGTCTAAATGAAACGGGACCAAAGCAGAACTTACAATACGAGTAATACTTACAAGATCCCATTTTGTTTAGACCTTCACATTATTATGAACACAAAAATATATCATTATTTTTTTATACATGTGGGGTCTGACTTAAAGGCATTATCATTACAATAAACAATATACAATTTATTTATGATTTAAATGATCCACGCTCTACATTCTGACCTAGTACATAACCTACCTTTACCGACTTATCTTTTTAAGGCAAACTCTATTGCGTTTTTAACAGGCTGTTCTCTCAACATTACAAATCTACTGGGTTGAGAATATTGGACGTATATTAGGACTGGAGTTTGGTACAAGATTTTTTGTACTTTGCATACAAATCAGACAAGGAGGACAGTCATATACTTTCTAAAGCTCATATTTCAACTAATCATGTTTTGTTTTTTATGTTATTTCCTAAACAATCAAATTTCTGAATACAATTTTATTTTGTTTTTACGCAGAAGAGTATTTGAAATTAAAGTATACCCATAGGTAAAATTGGTCGATATCAACACACTAGGATTTCAAATTGGTCATTCGTCAAGCAAACGCGAAAGTAGTTAAGTGCGGTAAAGATATATTATACCTGGCATAATGATATGTGATTTCAGGTAATCAATGATATATGCATGACAGGGGCAATATGATAAATAAAGTTATGTACACAAATTTATAGCAGTTGATATGGGTTTTAAAATGGAAAATTTTATCTCAATAAAGGCAAAATTCATTTTTTTGTCCATTGTCTTAACTAGTCTGTTGCAAAACATGTATAACATACATCTGAGTTTATATTTTGTAATAGATTTAGCTTTTTTGGACATGGTATCGTACAAAAAAATTTCATAATTCATAACCACCAAAAAAACATTAGAAAAAAACATTTAGTTAGTACTATGGCCTTGTCAACTGCCAACGCTTATAACAACTTATAAATAACGAGATCATTATTATAAACTAGCACCTGAACATAAATTTACAAACTAAGTATTATAATAATGTACAGTTATCAACGAGTAAAGTTTAATTGCATTGATCCATGAGTTATGAATTCAGGTTATACTTTGCCCATTTATAAAAACTTTGCCCAAAAGAACAAACCTTTTGTCGTCAAGGAAATCAATAGGTACAGTTATTCTGCTAACTTTTCATACGATATATTTTTTAGTTATAAGGTTTGTAAGTTAAGGTTTGTAGTTTTTAAATTATAATAGGGGTGGACAAAGTTAAAAGTAAAAAAAACAAGAGCATGTGTTTTTGATTCGACACTGTTTAATTTATGGACATAATGCAATTGTTATTTATATAAATGCTGACTAGACATATTTTATGATTTATATTGACATATGAATGATTTTCATAATGATTTTCCTGTGAATTGAGATCTACAATAAAATTAAACTTCTGTGTATAGTTTATAAAGAAATCGCTACTTAAACAATACAGTAATATTCGACTATTTGGTTAGTACAGCTTGAAATAAATATTACGGAATAAAAATAATATAGTAGTTTTAAATAATAACAGTCATACTATTACACATTTCGAATTACACACAATTAAATTAAGGAATCTCTAAGTCAGTGTAAATTGACATATATGTTACATATGGCAAGATTCGCCCCTGCATCGTATAGTAATAGTATATATCGGACATATAAGAATTTATACATATATTTAACGTGGACACCGGTTTCTTCTAAGTTATGTGCACACTATACATATCAATTTTTACAAAAGAGGCAGAAATTGGTATGGTAAGACTGCTACCTGAATAATATTTGTATTTTTCATTCGATAAAAATATTGCGTGAAAATACAGGAATGTACTTCTTTTTCATTTCATTCACCAATTTCTGCTGAATCTCTAAGCGATGCCTATGGTAAATATGGCAGTAGGTAGGACACGACTGATGACCGAGTGCTTTAAATTTTTTTGGGGTTTTTGCAACGCAATGGCACTGAACAATAAACCAGCATGAAGAATTATACAAGAGTCACAATCATAAACATTTACAAGTACAGGCGCCTTTATACAATGTGCCCATGAGGAAAGGGAAAAAATTCAACAACGGATTTCTAACCAAATTTGAAGTTAAAAATGTCATATGAAGTTTTCTGGATTCAGTCTATTTTAAGAGAAAATTAGATTTTTTCTTTTTTTATGTTGGCACAACAAAGTGGCTCCACTCCACCTGATCGTAAGTGAAAAGTAGAGCCCAAATCGCGGCGGCAACGAACAGGAGACAATCAGTAACCTGTTAGTTGCCACCGCCTTGCTGGCCCGCTAGATGCTTCTTCACGCTTCGTTTAAGGTGGTTCGTTTTTCATACTAATTGATTTATTCAAATATGGGTAAATGGAGCATAGTTTTACAATGAAACCACTTCCATCCACAATCATTTTGATATTTATTTGCGGCAAATTCTATTTCTGTAATAAAAATGGTCAAATAATAGCTTAAAACACTACTTTATTTTAATACAAATTTGTCAATGTGTGGGTCAGCGGCGACAGTGTCATACACCAATCGTATGTTTGATGTGTGCGTTAAAAAGCGACGTTGCCAGTTGACCACAAATGCTGCGTTGCCGCTCTGTCAAACCGAACGCATATGTTATTTTATTTTGTTCCATCAAACTGCATCAAACGGAAAGCGTTGCTAATGTTGCCATATAGTTCATATATCCACTCAATAGCCAACCCGCGTACTATTTTATGATATTCCGTATTCGATCGATTTGCTTGATTTTTATATTTTGTATCAGAAGACCATTTATTATAGAAAATATATACATAATAGTTACGTTTACACTACTATAGGGTGGACTTCTTACATTTAATATTATTAAAATAAATGTGCGTACTAAATGATAGTCGCGTGTAACTGAACGTAAAATCCATTTGGCACGGCAACGTCGGCAACACTAAATTCAAACGTCACTCTTTCTTTAAAAAAATCATCGGCAGTAATTTGGTTTGTATTATCCGAATTGACGCTAAATTACTAACGATTGTTTGAAATATTTTATAGCGTGGCATCTACAGTGATTTACATGAGGATGTAGCCACAAACGCCAAAGAAAGGCTATAAAAAACACCGATACTCGGGCTCGGGAAAAACTCGTAAGCGAAGCCTTGTAGAAATTATACTGTATTACGGAGAAATCAAATGGTAAGTCCGGTAGAGTATCTTTCCTACCACTATTTCAACAGATTTTTTATTACATATTTTCACTATGCTTATATCATAATAAAAACCTTTTTTGTTGTTTTCGAAACAACTGCTCCACGGATTGGAATAACCCAGGAAACTTGGCATGTAATGAATAGTATTTACATTAAAATATATTATAAGTATAAAATATTTTAATGTAAATACCGGAAACGTTAGTTTCCCGAGGGATGATGAGTTCCAGGCCTTCAACTTTTAAAAATATAACCTTTTTGTAGATACTCACTGAACCTGTTTTAAACCCCTCCCTAATTTCGCAGTCAGGATCACCACCATCTAACTAGATAAAGCTGAACTGTATTTTTTATTCCAGTAATCATCAGACACCATTTTGACAATGCGTATTCTCATTTCAGATCCAGGGCCAACTGCAGGTGTCACAAATGACCGACAAAGTTTTTATAGAAAACATGTTGCCAACACTAGTGATATATTATAAATATTGCATATTGACAGAGACAGTACCTACTACATAGAACTAGGAAAAACCTGAAATGTATTTCTTTGTAGTAGGTGCCACAATATGTCTAGATGTGTCAGGCTCACTTCCAAGCAACACGTCTACCAAGCAATCTTCCTATATCCATGTATAAAACCAGAAAAACGAAAACCAGAAAGAATAAATAAAAATAATATGAAATGATGTAAATAAAACACTGAATTTATGAATTGATCTGTTTTCTTTATCTATGTATTCCGCGCGTGATTAGAATGAGAAGGAATCTAATAATTAAAGTGAGTAGAAATATCAAATATATAACTATACATATATGAAAACTTGTCTGAGGTCATAGAATAGATTCCTTCCCAATCTGATTGTCCACCTATTAGGTCATCCAAGTCCGGTTTTTTGTAATTCGGTCTATTCCACATTGACCATGCAAAAAATACCGGAACTGGATGCCATAACATCACCTGAAAATGACATGTTTTTAAGTAAATAAATAAGGTTACCAAAATTTAAACCTAGGTGGCTAGTTCAGGGGCAAATACCACAAAACTTTACAAGCATACAATTCTACAAAGTTGACAACTATTTTGTATGGGAATTTGTAAAATTTTGTAGAATTGTACGCTTGTGAAGATTTGTGGGATAGGCCACAGGCATTACTGGAATAATTGTAATTATAGGTAAAGAATCAATAAAAAAATTAAAAGTCTTATAAAGTAAAAAATATATATCTTGATATTACGAGATTTGAACCTTGGTCCTCATGAATGTGCGTCAGACGGTCATCCAACTAGACTAATCCAAGTTCAAAACACGTTCCGAAGAAATAAGCAATCAGTTTCGTCAACGAATAAGGGTTTGAATGTGTGTGTGCATACTTCGCAAGTGCGACAGCGTTTCGTATTTATTCAAATAAACTTATTTTGTAAATTAAACCTCATCTGAAATTTAGTTGGCCACATTAGAAACAGCAGTTTATTTGAGGCAAACACATCACTTATTAAAAATATTTCCATTATCATACATAAAATATAAAAATATGTAGAATTCGCGCCAGATAGGCACTGTAACGCCATCTATTGGCGTAGTAGTGCCTAGCTGACCGTGACATTCCACCTTAAAGGGTCCCAACTTATAGGTATGCGGAAACACACGCGCATCTTAAAACCGTTTAGACCGTTACGCTATGATAAACGAATTTTAGGAAACGATTTTGTCACCATGTTGTCTTAGTCTTGTCACACTTAATTGACAGACATCAAATGAACAAAAAATCTTTAATTACCAAATATAAAAAAAACAAGTGCATTTTTTGAGAGTTTCATTAATAAAATCCTTTTTTGTGTATTAAGTCAATCAAAATATTAAAAAAAATTTTTTTTTCAATTTTGGCCAAAACTCATTTAACATTTTTTGCTTCTTTTAGTCTCAGGAATATGCTGTTAGAATTTTTACCTTTACTCATGGGCACCTTGTATATATCGTAGCGTCTAGAGAGAACAAAAATATCTGAACACGCCTTTATTGTCATTATGACAAAGGCGTGTTCCGATATTTTTGAGCGCTCCTGACGCTACGATATATCTGGCTATCTACGATACAATCGGGTTGCTAAGAAACATCTAAGCAGGCAGGATTGTACTGGCATTAGAGTGCTTGTGCAGTTATTTTTGAACACCGTGACCGTTCTGATATATCTGATGGCAATGGCAGCTGTAGTTAAGCAAACGCTTATGACGGTGACTGTTCATGCTTCTAACAATTATGAAACGTTATATTATCTTGATGCATTATGTTCACTTAGTGTAACAACTTTGCCCACCTTATACTTCTCATGAAACGTTATATTATTTTGATGCATTATATTCACTTTGTGTAACAACTTTGCCCACCGTATACTTCTTACCAAATTTCGACAGTCGGTCAAAAGTCTTGTCCGAAAATTTTATAGGGATTTTTTAAACACATTCTTTGCAAAAATACAGCGTTAAGTTTACATCATCAGGCCTTACCTATTTTAATTATAATTCAGTACATGGATAGCATTTAACATACAATGGGCGGTTTCAATAATGTTACACGTTGGGGATACATCCTAATTTATAAATAATTCTATAATGCGAAATATTAACAATGTTTATGAACATTTTGACACAAGTAAGCGCAGTATTTGAATAAAATCAGAATTTGTATCTAACGAATAGATACTAGAACTAGGTAAGGTATAGGGAAATCATAACTGATACTATGACAACCGTGTCAAATAGCTCAGTGTTACGAGTTCATAGGAAATTATATAGTAGATTCACCAAACTCAGTTTTCTAACTAGGATATATCAACAACGCATATAACTTTTATTTAACGTACATCAATAAAGCTTACTAGATACAGCTATTATATATTTTACATATAAAAAATTCGCTAATACTCATTGGGCGTTAAAAACTCGAATTTTGGCTTCAAAAACACCTTTAAAAACCGACCCTGATACCAAAAGCATTCCCGTGAAAGTTGACTCCTGTCAAAAATCATGACTCATGACATATCCATACAATAGATTAGCCACAAATTATGTACATCATTACTGTTCAGAGTCGGTTAAAAATGGAAGTTTGCCGAATTTTCTCGAAAATAGTGTTCGTAAGGAAGCGTCTGTGAGATTTTTTAAAATCCTATAATCATTATTGGCGTAACTGTAAGTATATTCCTAGCATGTGCTCTTCACACACCTATGTGGTTCTATTTGCAGTGATCGATCATTTATTAATTCTAGCAACCCACAATAGACCCACTATTTTGTACATACCTTTCTCCTTACAATCTCTTAAGGACAATATAATTTAATTGAGTTTAAACTTTCCTGAGACATAATACCTATAATATAATTAACCGGCTAAACTTACGGGTATTTAGTCACTACGCGCGACATGTTTCGGAGAGCCTAGGTTTCCATTATCAAGCACTTAGCCAGCAATCACGTATCGTGCGCGAGGTAACATACTGTGCGTCCAAAATGGGATTATGTTTAAGGGAGGATGTTGAAGATTAATAAACATAATACAAGTTTTCGAACGAAACTAGTGCATGTGTTGTGCCCTAAAAACTCGCTAGGTGTCGCCACCTTCAATGTGATAACTGAAACTGAACTCTCATTGTTGTTAAACTTTATTAAATACTTTTAACTTCGGCGTATTATTCCCTCAACTCTACTGACAAAAAACATTACGCAAACTTTGCATAATCAATGATATTTCTCGTCATCGTGTAATTAAAGAGAAATTCATTCAACTTCGCATATTTCCATTTCAATAAACTAATCTACCGATACAAGAAATTATAGAACAAAACAAATTATTTTGTTTATTTTTTTGTAGTCACACTACTATGTGCCTACTAAAACATATAAGGAAATTAAGACATAAATACTAACGTTCGAACCCACGTATGTCTTTCGCGACTGATGCCTACGTATATCTACCGATACTCTACAGTTACGCCAATTTCAACTGTAAATAGCCAATCTATAAAGTCCATCCGTTTTCATTTTTGTGCACTCCAAGCCTAAGCCACCAGCTAATTATCTAAATCTTAATACTTTTTACTCTTTGGCGTAAAAAACGAATTTGACTAGATGACATGCCAGTGGTGTAAATGTCGTGGTCATTTTACAGCACATGAGAATGGCAATTTACACCAAAGACATTTTAGCGATTTTAAACTGTACAAATACTATTTTTTCAACAACACGCGTATCATTTATCTGTTTATACGTATTAAATTACGTAGTATGGTTTTGGGTTTAGTATAGTACCGTAAAAAAGGGTAAATAGGAATGTAGAGTAAACTGGTCTGTTAGCCCACGACAAAGTCTAGTTTAGAACAGCAGATTTTTTCATAATAATATGTGTTATTCTAAACTCATTTAACTCTACATTTCTATTTACCCCACCATTCCTGTTTACCCATTTTTACGGTACGATCTTAATTATAAACGTTCCTTCAAGTTGGTTTATTAATTTCTAACTATAAAAAACCATTCATGAGTTTTAAATACGTAATATTTGGAACCGTTTATTTGGGATATTGAATGTCGCGTTCTCAATATTTGTGGACAACTTTGCCCATAATTTGTAGAATGCAAAAATCTATTGACCATTCGTGATACTTATTACCAATAGTCGGCAAGAGCAATCAATTTTCATACTAATTTGACATAAATCTTGTCAAATAGTAGACAAATAGCTCACCATAATAATTGTTCATTTATTACAATATGTATATTGTATAAGGTTTACGAATGGTCAAAAAATTGTTTCGGCGGTACAACATGTAGCACAAAATAGTATAGGTACTTATAGTGCGATAATAAACCGTGTACAGTCGAAATCAAATAATCGTAGTGACGATAGAGGCGTGTTCAGATATTTTTGAGCTCTCCAAACGCTACGATATATCTGATGATGACTGGACGCCAACACCGATACGCTTTCTACATATCGCATACTTACTAAAAATCGTAACTATAATTTCAAATTCAGTCGTCACAAATTTGAGAATTTAATGGATATAATAATGTGAAATTTACTAATATTTTATCACGCTCTCGGCCAATACTTTGCCCATGTAAAAGCCAAATTCACTATAACATTGCCCTCATGATATTGCAACTTTACCCAAGGCTACTTTGCCTACCTACGCGTATATTTTGCCCACATGAGTATAAAAATTACTGAAACGTCATTCTACAGCGAATTTACCGACGTGTTTCAACACGTCGCATAGCAATACCACAATTTGTCTACGGGTCGTTTTCAAAAACTGTAAAATTGTTACAGATTTATAACAAACCTACAATCGCATGTAACATTTAAATATATGGATAATTTTGTTACACACAGAAAGGTTATGTTAGAGTTTTCATTTTTTTAATTTACTACAACATTTTTGAAAACGACCCTATACTCGGCCGCTATGAAGTCAATCCTGACACCTATCATTTCAATGTATCAAAAAGCGACATTGTTGACAGACAATGTATTGAACTGACTGTCAGGATTTACTTCATATCCGAGCGTTGTAATGAATATCAAAATCACTGAAACTGTACGCGAATGTACTGACATATTTCAACAGTAGCGGCCACATTAAAGAGCCAGTAAGGTACAACTTTGCCCCGTGACTTACAACTTTGCCCCGTAACTTACAACTTTGCCCACCGTATTACCCGTCTCACGCGACCCGCGGCAAGTCTCGGTCGCCGCGGCGCTCGCGCAGGCTGTTGTTGCGTCGCAGGTCGTCTTTGAGCGACGAACGCGAATCTAAAGAGTCTCGGTGCTCGGACGATGAACGCTTTGTGTGGGTACCTGGAACGTAAAATATTCTATATAGCGGCGAATTTGAATTCATTTTCAAAATATGATGAGAGAGGCAATTGCTTATGAAAGTATATGATATGAGTAGACTAGTAAAATATGTCTTAACCTCGTAAGACCCAATGTACATTAAAATGTACATAGTTGTTGTAGGCCGTGTGGTGACGGCAGTAAGAATACATTTGTCACCACCCCTACTCTTCCCGCGGGTGTCGTAAAAGCCGACTAAGGGATTAAAGTGTCACTGACCATCCTTTGATACAAGATTGATGATGGGCAGCAGCGTCATCATAGTGGACACATTACTGCGATCGCCAATCCGTTTGCCCAGCGTGGCGATTATGGGCATTTACCTTCTAATGCGTCTATACACATAGTATAGTTAATAGGAGAGGGCTACGTCCAGCAATGGACTGAGATAGGCTGATGAAGTGAAAGAAGTGAAGTAGTTGTTGCAATCCAATTTGAATCTTTCATGAACTAACTAAAGTAGAACTTCTTTAGTTTCTTTGCTTTTTGACACAAACGAAATTCTTACCAATTTACATAAAGAACAAGGATCAAATTAAAAATAGGAAAAGTAAATATGGTGGGTCTTACGAGGTTAAGTCTGATATCGATATGTTTGTAGTGATATGTTCCTTTACCGGGCAGTTCACTGGGACAGCTCATGATCTCGTATAAACAAAAGTATAAAGAACAGCTAAAGAATATGCTTGTATGAAATAAGTATCAGAGTTTGTATGTTACCCTTAATTCGACAATAATAAGGAATGGTAGTGTGTTCTTGCTTCATTGGCACTCAATTCTGGTTCGGATAAACAATACAAAAAGCGGGTCAAAAACAATATCCAGTATTTTGGACATTGCCGAACTAAAAAATATTTACAGGATTGGTTACAGTTTCTTTACAAATATTCGTTACTACTTTGCCTTCCGAATTTATGACTTACAAATATTCTTTACTACTTTGCCCTCGGAATATAAGTCTCTACGAATATTGTGTGCTACTTTGCCCAAGCTTTAATGAGAGTAGTGATTAGCGTTGAAAATTTCCGGATTAAATCCCGATTCTTACCAAACAGCTCGTTTTTTTCCGGATTTTTTCGAAAAAATCAATGAAAGTTTCCACTATAATCTTCAACTCTAAATCAATGCGAATTCGATCTAATTTTCACTTTTACCAGGATAACACGATGTCATCGAAGAAAAGTCAATTGAAATAGATGGCAAGGAGTGACAGTGACATTGATTATTTCTGTAAAAACCCGAAAAAAACGGAATAAAAAAAAACCATTTGATTTTTTCCGACATTTTCAACGCTAGTAGTGATTACTTTTTAAGTAAATATTCTTACCGGGTAGTTCTCTAGGACAGCTCATGATCTCATGGTCGAGTGAGGCGGATGCCGGCTCGCGGTCGACGCGGCGGCGCCGCACGCTTTGCTGCAATCGGACGACTGATCACATGCATATTGATAGCGTTGTAGTATGCCGGTGTAATATTTACACATTCGACGCCGGTGACACGCATATGTGACCGAAAAAACTGTACTCCTGGAGCATTCCATGAAAACATCTACTTTTTGTCGCTTACGACTCGCTATGGTAGCTACCCTAATAAAATATGCTAGCCGTTAGGAAACACTGTCAATCTTAAAGCCTTGATATGTTATTATTATGCCGTAACTCAGCTTACTAATTTAATTTCTCAAAAGTATTGAAAAGACAGTGTCGCTTACGACATGTTTTCATGGAATGCTCCTCCTATGCCGGTGACACACATACGTGATCAAAGTAATCTCATTCCTATGCCACTAGCATTAATCAAGTTCTCACTCCTATGCCAGTCGCATCGAAATACGAACATTTTTGACACAGTGCTGTGTCGCCGGCATAGGAGTAGAATCTTTTCGGTCACACATGCGTGTCACTGGCATAGGATTTCTACTTATCAGACAATTTCGATCGGCATAGTATAAGCACTTAGTGAAACAGTGCCGGAGGCGAACGTGTTAAACTGTTTAACTTTGCCCCGCAACCCGAACACAAGCGAAGGTGAGCGTGAAGTGTAGTCCATATCGTTGGTTGACAAGCAAGACTTACTAACTAACAAATAGTACCAAAGTTACGGTTACGTTTGTCAGCCTCCGTAGCCTAGTTGGTAGTGACCATAAAGTTAGAATCCGCGCTAGCGCTTAATAAAGAAAGGAAGCGTGTGAAAGGGAAGCCACCAGTCATATGACTATTACACGAGTGCAAAAGAGATAGAAAACAACCCCAAAAGCGTACCCGCTTTCGAAGTGACATATCAGCCGTATCAGCCTTCTCGACGGAGACTGTTATTTTAAAGTGATTTTATATTTAATTCTAGTAAGAAGTAAATTTATACAAATAATTAAAGCGATATGGTATCGTGTAGTGTAAAGGATTGCCCTGTTACCCACCGAAGAAATGACGGCAAACACTCGTTTCACAGGTAAATATGATTTGCCGGTTGATTGTTTTCAAGCGATATTTTGTCGATTTAGTAGCATAAATTGTGTAAGTTATCACATTCTAGCATTAATTGTTAGTTATCCTATCACTGTGCGCTAATAATTTATCACAATAGTTAATATTAAAGGATATTTTGTGTAAAAATATAAATTGTCACGCTACGCTAGAGCTTGACTAAATGTTGAACTACCAATGTCGATATTCGTTCGATAAACATACCTAATCAGTCTATTACATTTCGGTGCCGTCATACTCCCAGATTTTAAATACTAATGTATTTAACAAACTTGAAGGATCTTACTATGTTTTGTGGGATTTTTTTGATAATATGCGATTTTTATTATTTCTGTTAAATTTAAGGGATACGCCAGATAAAAAGTTCACACACTTTTGCAATTTGTAATTTGACACCCTCAATTCACATTGTACTATAAAACTTATAGCAAAAAAACGAAGAATAAAAATACCAGGTTGTCGATAAAACAGTCAAACATCGATAGATAATTGCTCTGTTGTAATAGGCAACCCTATTCCTGACCACACATAGACAAATTTACGCACACACTTGCGTTTCGTTTTTGATTACGCTTTTAATCGTTGTCGATCATTCTTTGTCATCTTAGTTCTGTGGTAGTGACCCTGCCTACGAAGCTCGAGGTTCCGGGTTCGAATCCCGGCGAGGGCATTACTTGTGTATTTATTTATCACAAATATTTGTTCCTTGGTCATGGCTGTCTATGTATTTAAGTATCTATATGTATCTATCTATTATATATATCGTCGCCTGGTACCCACAACACAAGCCTTAATTGAGCTTACCGTGGGACTAGGTCGATTTGTGTAAAGATGTCCAAAAAATATTTATTTATTTATTTAATAGTTACTTGAAATAAAGCTCGAATCTCAGTTCTGATTTAATACTGACATAAGTGTCATGCAGGACGATTTATGGGCTAAGACATCAATGGTGTGGGTACCTCATAACTCAATTGAAGTGACTGGTCAGATATAGCACAGGACCGGGCCGATTGGAAGGAGGCCTTTGCCCAGCAGCGGGACAGAATGGGCTTATAAAAATAATAAATAAGAGGTTGCTATGATTAGTGACAATTTTTATAGTGAGTTTTGCTTGTCAGTCGACGATATAATCTTGCAAATGAGATGGACTATCCTTCACTCTTTACTTAATAAAGTGAAATATGCCCGCCTTACACGGAGCGGAGTAATGAACTCATTAATGGCTTCATGTCCATCGCTGGTGAAGTGTTGGTAGGCTTTTTTACTTTTAGGAACAACCAATTAGCGTAACATTAAAAAATAATTGAAGTCAGGTTTATAACGACAATCAAATAAGATATCTTTAGGAATTTAAGCTTGATCGGCGTTTTTATATCATAATATATTTTATAAAATTAACACCCAAACAGAGTTTTTATTGATATTTTCTGCTTAGTTGTCATTACAAGCCTGACTTCAATTATTTTTACGTTAATATGGCGTATCTAAAAGTGAAAAAGCTCTGGTATGCAATTTACGACTACGATCTTTAGAAATTTAAACTTGATTGACGTTTTCATATAATAATATATATATTTTATAAGATAAACACCCAGAGTTTTTTTTTTAAATTGGGTGTCTCTAAAAGTGATAAATCTCAGGTATGCAATTTACGACAACGAGTTTCATCTAAAGTTAAACGGAGCCATGAGTCCGCTCCGCTCACGGTGGTAGGCGTAAATGCCTCGTGATTTGGTAAATATTACCAAACGACGAGGCATTTATGTGATAGGGAGCTGTAGCCTTATGATAGTTATGATGGCCTGCAGGTTTAGACAGTATGTCGCCACGAGATAGTCCTTCACTAGCTATATTAACAAAAGAGGGACGGATAGACTATCTCGCGGCGAGATACTGTCGCGCCAATCATGTCCTAAGCATACTGGCTTTTATAGTTTATTCAAAAGACAAAAAGCAGGACCGTCCTAAGGGCATTTTTGCGAGCGTTACAATCGCTGTGAATTCGGTGGCAGCCTTAACACATGAATCCTGTAAGAAATGCATACATTTTTGGATATCTAGGTAAAGGTAGTTGACTTCTACAAAGTTATCCAAAAAATGAGATACCTAACGGAAATCGGGTAATAATGTTGCCATCGAAGTCACGGCGTTAGAAACGCTCAAAGAAATGCACATTCGCCTATTGGTTAGAATTATAATTTAAAAAAATCTGCTAGTTTCCTATTTGTAAAAACTTAACTACTGCAGCTACTAAAAAGGAAGTTCTACTTTGATTCCTTCTGATTAATGTGAAATAACGTTTTTGATAATCATTCTTTAAAAAAAACGTTTTTATACATTATTTTCAAGTATGCTTCTAATATTTATCTGGGCAAAGTTAATCATAATGGTAACTTTGCGTATAAAAATAAAATTTGTAAAATTTATGTTTCTGGCAAAGTTAGACAGTTCCATTTATTGAATCATTGTTCAATATTCCTATTGCAAGTCATAGTAAAAAAAAAGTTGTCAGGCAAAATTCACTAGCATTAGACGTGTTTAGTCTGATTTATTTTTACTTGCTTATTCTTATATATCCTTCATCTGGTAATACGCGTTTTCTTTTTATTTATCACTTTGACCAATATAATACAGCCGAGGACAGCATTACCACTTTCAATTAAGAAAATTAATGAAAATATACAAAGATGTATTGTGCGTATAAATGGTACCCAATATATTTAACTACTTGCATTTTTTATGAATACCATTTTTATTATTCACTGATATATCCAAACAATTGTGGTAATTAGATATGCTGCCTACTTGTAATTTGATGAAAACTGCAAATATTAATAAATAAACTACGAAGGAGTAAATACTTACTTTGTAACCACTCGAACCGCTAGTCACTGACGAACTTGACCCGAGCGTATGCGATCCGTTCTGAAACAATTATTATTATTAAAAAAAATAGATACAATTAAACTACGAAGGACGTGTTGCCTCCTTGTCAAAATTACGTAATAATAAATTATTATTGTAAATGTGAATACGTTTTGCTTTGATTTACTAAGTAAATGCTTTAACTTTATAACTTTGCTGAACTATTAACTACAAACTAGGTAACTTTGCCCAACTAGTGACTATACTTTATTTTTATAGAAGCCGTCAACAATGTGTACAAACCTTGTATTTAAAATTTGTTTAAATTTCCAATCTACGTCATTGAATACTGCAAAATTTACGTGTTATTTAATAAACTTTTACCCAGATTATCCTAAACCATGAAAACAATAAAATAATGAGATAATTATTACTTTGAAATATAACTATGAAAACGTATAAAATCGCGTATATTAATTAAATTTAACTTCATCCCGACGTTTCGAACACTTTACAGGGTTCGTGGTCTGCGGGAAACTGACAATGGAGGAAATTTAATAGATCTACCTCCATCAAAATAAGAAAGATAAGTACAAAACTACCCACAAAGAAAAATATACTAAACCACAGACAATCAATTTTAAGGGTGAATGTACGTACTAAATTTGCAAATGAAGCTAGTTATTCATTACAAGTATTTTCAGAATGAAGACAAGAGACAGAATTAATAATCTACGCCGGTTCTATCCCTACGCTTCTGCCTGAGAAATATTTCCTTCCTTCCTATGATTGTATTGTTAGGAAGGTATCCCAATATTGGAATACAACAATATTGAAATGAAAATTTGATTGAAAATACAACAATTTGATTACATTGTTCGCGACTTCAATATAGAGATAGTACATTGTGCATCAAGGGAGGTAAGTACGGAATTACCAACGAGAGTGTTAGAAGCCCGACGCCGTCAGGCGGAGGGCTTTTATGACTCGAGTTAGTATTCCACTTTTCGACCGTGATGCATACAATGTTTTTCATCACACTTGCCGACAAAAAAATAAGTTTTAAGACAAAATATATTTAAATGACGTACTGACATATCTATTACTCCCTAGGGAATTTCACTTTTCTATTACTCCCGCTATGCGCGCAAGCAATGGCGCGCTTAGACAGCAAGTGTGATGAAAAAGTATAAGGTCAAGCGGGACAAATGCAACTATGAGGTAATTCCGACTAATTGAAATTACCTACTCTTAATGTGTAAAAAGATCATACCTACCTACTATTGTATTGAGTTGCTATTGAAATAAATCAAATAATGTTCTAGGTATCTTCCAAAAGTTCTTAAAACAGATTAAAAGTCCATTAGTTGAAATTACCTCATAGTTGTATTTGCCCCGCTTGACCTTATGCAACTTTGCCCTATATGTAAATTCTAGGTAACTTTGCCCACCTGGTCAAGTTGGTCTATGGAGTTGTGGCTGGTGTTAGTCGGACTCTTGGTGGCGTCGAACGCGTTGTCTTCATGCTCCTGGTGATGAGGGGTCTCGGGACTGTCCGGGATTTCGTTCGCCGCTGGAAATAGAAAGGAATTTCGTTATATTGTCCATTTTTAAACGGTTTTATTTAGCTTACCCCGTTTGTTTTCTTGGGTCAAATTTAGTAATTGAAATTTCACCCTCTTTCTGTCAATTGCTTGATCTGAAATTTGGTATACCCTTTTGGTACAATTATGTATATTCAGTATTATTAAAAATTTAACATGGCCACTGTTACAAAATGGTGGATAACCTACTTTTTTATTTTATCAATATGGGTATCAAATAAAAGGGCTTTACAAGTAGAATACAGTGCATTATACAAAAACAAAATCTAAGAAGGCCGCTGCTACAAAATGGCGGATAACCTTTTTTTTTAAACGCATCAATAAAGGCATCAAATGAAAGTGTTTGACAAGTAGAATACAGTGATATTAAATAGAATGAGAAATAAAAACTAAATGATTGAAAATAAAAGGTAATTTTTTTAATAGAATACTAAAATCGTGGGACACGTTAAATATTACGCTAAGTGCACGTGCCGATTTTATTGTATTCTAATCAATGCATATATTTAATATTTTTTTAGCTTTTAGTGCATTTATTTGTAACATTTCTATGTCTGTTTACAATAAAACCGTTTAAATAAAAAATAAACTTTTTTATTTTTTTCTTCTAGAGCATATGGGTGCGGCTCTATTGAGGCGGAGAGGAGCGGAGATGTGCAAAATTGGCCAATGAGACCGCATCACAGTGTTTCGAATTTAGAATTTGAAGAATGTAATTGGTCAATTTTGCACATCTCCGTTCCTTTCCGCCTTAGTGGAGACGCACCTTATATCTCTGAAAATATTGAGTTAAACATTGGAGTGCTGAGCGGTCGACTCCCAGTCGATTCGTTTTCGCGTATTTGGCGCGAAAATTTAAAGTTTGTGAGCACATTTCAGATGCGTTATTTTTAAAAATATATGTTTGTTAATGGAATTAATAGCTTATTTCATACTTATTATAACGCTGTGTAATTTTTATATAAGCTTTATACATTAAATAAATAAATGTCTTGGGACATCTTACACAAATCGACCTAGTTCCACGGTAAGCTCAATTAAGACTTGTAATGTGGGTACCAGGCGACGATATATAATAGATAGATACATATAGATACTGAAATACATAGACAGCCATGACCAAGGAACAAATATTTGTGATAAATAAATACACAAATAATGCCCTCGCCGGGATTCGAACCCGGAACCTTCAGCTTCGTAGGCAGGGTCACTACCACCTAGGCTACGGACATTAATACACAATAATCGTTAAATTTGTAACTCCCGCCAATTTCTCGTTGACCACCCGTCGGACTCGCCTGGAACTTGACTATAATCGCGCAAAATGGCGCCGCCACCTGACAGCTTTTTGACGTAACGGTCCTGCCACCCGAAGGGTTAACCCTTAGGTGCATACAGTATCAAAAACGATACGACCGAAATGACACATGTCGAAATAAGTAATCAATTGCGACTGTCACACTGAGCAACAGAGTTCTAATTGGCATCAATTGTTTACATAAGTCATTTCAGAAATAGAATGTGTGATACCATATGCACCTGGGTCATTGTCAGTCCGAAAAACAAAAGTTGTCAACTCGGTGGTCAAAAGTTAACAGCTTTTATAAATCTATGTTACGATTTGATTGCATAGGTCTATAGAACGGGAAACCTAGTTGTACCGTTAATTGTTTTATCCCAAAATTATTACAGGAATTCCATAACTTTAGGTATGTCCACCGAAAAGACGATAACCTAAATCTGACAATGACCCACCTAAGAGTTAAGAAAGGCTGTACTCACGTCGCTCGGACATGTTCCTCCTGGTCGCTCGAGGGGAAGGTGGGTGCAGGGGGGGCGCCCGGCCGCTTGTACCACCTCACATACACGACGGATGTTGACAGGAAGGCTGTACTCACGTCGCTCGGACATGTTCCTTCTCGTCGCTCGAGGGGAAGGTGGGTGCAGGGGGGGCGCCCGGCCGCTTGTACCACCTCACATACACGACGGATGTTGACAGGAAGGCTGTACTCACGTCGCTCGGACATGTTCCTTCTCGTCGCTCGAGGGGAAGGTGGGTGCAGGGGGGGCGCCCGGCCGCTTGTACCACCTCACATACACGACGGATGTTGACAGGAAGGCTGTACTCACGTCGCTCGGACATGTTCCTTCTCGTCGCTCGAGGGGAAGGTGGGTGCAGGGGGGGCGCCCGGCCGCTTGTACCACCTCACATACACGACGGATGTTGACAGGAAGGCTGTACTCACGTCGCTCGGACATGTTCCTTCTCGTCGCTCGAGGGGAAGGTGGGTGCAGGGGGGGCGCCCGGCCGCTTGTACCACCTCACATACACGACGGATGTTGACAGGAAGGCTGTACTCACGTCGCTCGGACATGTTCCTTCTCGTCGCTCGAGGGGAAGGTGGGTGCAGGGGGGGCGCCCGGCCGCTTGTACCACCTCACATACACGACGGATGTTGACAGGAAGGCTGTACTCACGTCGCTCGGACATGTTCCTTCTCGTCGCTCGAGGGGAAGGTGGGTGCAGGGGGGGCGCCCGGCCGGCTCCGGGGGCGCGACAGACGGCCGCTTGTACCACCTCACATACGCGACGAAAACGACGAATGTTGCCTGGAAACGAATGATAGATAATATTACATTACTATACAGGTAAATTCAACAAACCTGGCACGAATGGATCGAGAAAGTGACAGAAAGTATATATGTGTGGATGTCAAAATGACAGTAGATACAGATTGGTATAGCATGGCGGCATACCCACAATGATAGATGTCATTCATTCCATTCGTACCAGCGTCAGTGAATTTAGCTATACAAGCGCAAAAGAAATGAAGTTGGGTAAATTAAATCAACACGAGTTACGAATTTCGTTTTTGCACGTGTCTCATACGACGTTTTTTACTACAGATGACCCTCCGAAGTTTTGGACCTGACGTAAAATGACACATTTCTCGCACTAGCGCTTACGCGCTAAGAAAAGCCATCTGTACTGAAATAGTACATTACAACACAAGTGCGAAAAACATGAAAATCGAAACGAGTGGCGATGTTTTAAAGACGACCGATAGGGAGTGTTTTAAATCAACACGAGTTACGAATTTAGTTTTTGCACGTGTCTCGTACGACATTACTAGTACAGATGGACCTCCGAAGTTTTGAACCTGATGTAAAATGACACACTTCTCGCACTAAAGCAACGAACTAGAGCCTAAAAGTACACCATCTGTACTAAATAGAGTGTTTTGAGCACCCTTGTGACCATGATATAAGTGATAAAGTTTAAAAAAAGCTCCTGTTATATGTAATTGTAATATAATCTAGCCATATTGGCATTTCTTTTGTTTGTGTTCGCATTTTAAACATGTATTCTATTGTTTATTTGAATAGATCACTATTACATACAACAAGTGACTTAATTAAGTTTTTTTACCTATAACATGTTAAATTTAACAAACGATTAACAAAACCATAGTTTTAAACTGGGATTGAAACAGGTTTTTTAGAAAAACCACGAAATATTATTAGTATGACTCAAAACGAAATATAAAAATTGTAATATCGTATGCTCAAAAATCACAATTTATATGATTAATCCATACTTCTAAAATTGGATAAAAACTTGCTTTATTCATAAACATAATTAATAATACAGGATTTGCATAAACTATCTATACAAGGTGGCCACGAGGAAAGAGAAAAATTCTAACAGCATATTCCTGAGACTAAAAAAAGCAAAAAATGTTAGATGAGTTTTGGTCAAATCAGCAAAAAAAAATTTTTTAGTTTTTTAATGTTTTGTATGCCTTAATACACAAAAAAACTATTTTATTAATCAAACTATCGCAAAAAATGCACTTTAAAGTTTTTTTTTACATTTGCTAGGTAGTTAAAAATATTTTTTTCATTTGATTTCTGTCAATTAAGTGTGACAAGACTAAGACAACATGGTGACAAAATCGTATCCTAAATTGCGTTTATCATATCGTAACGGTCTAAAACGGTTTTAAGAAAAAGACAATTTTTCTCTTAAAATAGACTGAATCCAGAAAACTTCATATGGCATTTTTAACTTCAAATTTGGTCAGAAATCCGCTGTTGATTTTTTTCCCTTTCCTCGCGGGCACCCTGTATGAAAAGGTATGTAGAGCAAATATTTTTTGTTATGGTTGAAAATATACTTAACTTATATTTTTTATACAATTTGACTTACCTGACAATAATGTGAAAGTGATAGCGTATAGGTATTCTTTCCCGTTCTCGCCTGGAGCCTTGGTTATTGTTGAAATGTCCACCTGAAAATAATACATTGTATAATTAAATAATAGTTGTTAAAAGGACGAATATCATACAATATTTTACAATGCATTATGCGAGACTTAATTTTTATGTACGTTAAATATATGATAAAATGTATGCCTCCTGCCTACATGTGTCCTACCCAAAGGACATAAGCCTCAATAAATTTTTAAACTCTACGTCGATTAGACAAATTTCCATTTCGATTTGGCAATTTTTGACGTAATGTAGGCAGGAGGTTAAACACACTCTCGAAAGAGGGAATACAATGAGGGTTTTCTCGATAACGTATGCCACTAGTTGGCGCCACTTAGCCGTAAGGTCCCACTAAGAAACACAATTATGAAAAACTAACTAGAAGGTATTTTTATTTTTTTTATATTATTTTATTAACTCATAGAAAACATTTAAACACGAAACTATAGGCGCTCTGAGAATTTAGACAAGTTTCTGGACCTGACGCCTCAGTGCTGCCGCCCTGGTGAACGTCATTTACTAATTTAAAATCTCAATAAGCCGTTTTAATATTCTGAAACAACTGGTAAAAAATAGATTAATGACAAAAAAAAGTTGTTTGTTTTTACAGAGACCCGTTATTAGTGGAGTCAAAATAATGTTTAAAGCTGATCATCTTTAAGGACACCCTGTATACGTTTATCGTCGTCCATGGGACCATACGTAAATAAATAAATAAATATCTTGGAATATCTTACACAAATCGACCTAGTCCCACGGTAAGCTCAATTAAGGCTTGTGATATGGGTACCAGGCGACGATATATATAATAGATAGATACATACAGATACTTAAATACATAGACAGCCATGACCAAAGAACAAATATTTGTGTTAAATAAATACACAAATAATGCCCTCGCCGGGATTCGAACCCGGAACCTCCAGCTTCGTAGGCAGGGTCACTACCAACTAGGCTACGGAGGCTGACAAACGTGAAGGGGAGACCTCACCTGGAAGCGCACGTGTCTCTGAAACATGGCCGGCGCGTTGGAGCCACGTTTGTACTCCACCCTGAAGGACATGGGACTCAACACGCTGTGCGACAACTCTGCTATCTGGAATATAAAACGTACTAGATTACTGCAGACGCCAGGTAACTAAGCTTTGCAGGCGTAAAGATACAAAGCCGGCAAAGTTTGGTTTCCAGTGTGCTTTTCTCAAACTTGCAATCACAAAAAAGCAGAGAAGTCAACTTGAGAGTACATAAAATAATATTAGCTATGTATGTATATATATCGAATCAGGACTTCTAAGTATTTGCCAAATCGAGAATGGAACAATATACTTACACTTACACCTTTGAATGTATGAGCTTTGAGGTAGGCTAGAAAAACCTATATATTTTCTTCAATGTAGTATAAAAATCGAAAGCAGACTAATGTTTAACGCGATTGGATTAAAAATTTAAATTTTCAAAACGGCGGCGATTTTTTTAAATAAATTATTTTAACAGAAAACTTACACTCAAGAAGGCATGTATAAGGTCTGCTTTCACAGTAGCCAGAGGTTTTCCTTTGACCAGCGCTGTGAAGGTTTCCTCTTTATCCGCTGATAGAAGTAAAGAGCCGAACCAAGATCGCTTCGTCAGCTCTGGAGAGGATTCTGGCGTGAGATGAACTTCTTCCGATGATGCTGTGGGTAGCAAAATAAGTAAATATTATGAAATACAACTATAAAAGTGGATAAACTCGCGTATATTAATTAAATTTAACTTTAACCCCGACGTTACTAACAATTTACAGGGTTCATGGTCTGCGGGCGTTTTCATAGTTTTATTTCATGAGCAGACTCCGGAATACTGGTAGCATTTTTGAGCTGTCATAGGGACTTCTCGTTTATTGACTACCGATTATACATATGTATATCGATATATGCAGAATACAATGTAAAATAATTATGATAACAAATTGAAGTAAACAACAGGCGGTCTTATCGCTAATGAGCTCTCTTTTAGATTACGTTTGGATACCAACTTTTAGGAAATGTAAATAGAAATGAAAATAATAATATTTTATTAGTCATTATTAATATTTGTGGATTTCTTATGGCTAACTATTAATCATTTTTGTAACACACCACACAACACCACAGTGTACCTTCATACCTTGCATCTTCCGCCGATGGAACCGCGGCGATCCAAGAAAGGAGTTCTTTATGGTGGCGAGTCGCGCGCGCCACGGCGCCGCCGCGCCGCTGCCCGACGCTGCACCTGACACATACAATCAATTATTAGCAAGGATCGGACAAACGCCCGTCATTTTGAAAACATAACCCTGTTCCGTACAGTAGAGACTTCCTTATCTTATGATGTTAAGATATTTTATTTAATTTTATGTTTTTTTTAATAACGCTATCACAAAGTATCCATTAAGGAGATTACAACTCTTTCTTATTTGTACAAGTTGTAAATATCATGATTGTGACCAATAAACGATTTAAGTAAAAATAATAATATACGAGAAACACATAAACCGTTAAAATCGTTTTATTTCATGAATAATTATCGCGGTATAACCGAAGAAGATATATCGAAAATTCTAAATCGTTTATGGGTCAAAAAATCACAATCATGGTGTTTACAAGTAAATAGCAGTTGCGATCTCCTAAATATATACTATGTGATAGTGTTACTAAAAAAATATCTTATAAAATAAAATATGTTAACATCATAAGATAAGGAAGTCTCTACTGTACGGAACAGGGTTATTTTTCAAAATGACGGGCGTTTATCCGATCCTTGATTATTAGGTCATTACCTGTGAAATAGGTAATGAGTAGGGGTCGGAACTATGGGTGCAAAACTTTAACAAAACTTTAAAATTGACATATGGGAACACTTTAGCCACGAAGAATACGAATATTATTGAAAAATCTGTGTCCAATTTTATTCCCTATCTCGGAATCTTAAACTTACAATGTGTGGGTGTGTAGATATGTATAGTTTATGGATGCATGTGCTATGTCAAGTCCACTTGACAAGTTTTGTTAAAGTTTTGCACCCATAGTTCCGACCCCTAGTAATGAGTCAGATGTGGTACCGTCAAACACAACTGCACCCCGCATACCCTCATGAAATTACTTCACAAGACTCAATTTTTGGTAGGCATCCAATGTGTTCTAGTACGGAGTAAGGCCCGCCCCTGCTGACGGTGTCGAAGGCCTTATTTAGGTCAACGAACGCAACAATAAGGGGCGTCCTCTGCTCCCTGCATTTTTCTTGAATCTGTCGAAGTGTAAATATCATGTCTGTTGTAGAACGCTGGGAACGGAACCCACACTGGCTTTCGGGATACGCGATTGGCAAGTTGCTGTAGCCTTCAAAGCACTACTCGACCAAATAGCTTGCCCACTATACTAAGGAGAGAGATACCCCGGTAATTGTTACAGTCACCGCGATCCCCCTTTCCCTTGTACAACGTGACGATGTTAGCATCGCGCATATCCTGAGGGATTATCCATTATCTGTGTGGTGACGGCAGTAAGAATACATTTGTCACCACCCCAACTTCTCCTGCGGGTGTCGTAAGAGTCGACTAAGGGATTAAGGTGTCACTGACCATTCTACAAGATTGATGATGGGCAGCAGCGTCATCATTTCCACATTTCAGCTGCTTTAAAGCTTGGTGAAACTCCTCTATGGAAGGTGGTGCTTCTAATTCAACCCAAGTTGCTAATTTCGGCGTGTGTAATAAGGCCTCTGAGTCAATTACATCAGAGGCCGGGAAAATGAGGATTTCCCGCCAAGTTGGTATATTGTTGGTAACGAGGCCGGGAATCCGTTTTAACGCCCGGGCATGTATAGTGCTTTTCTCAAACATACAAAGAAATAAAAAAAAATTATGACAATGTTGTCGATATTTTTAAAAAAAGCAGGCCTAGGCCTGGAAAGTGTTATGAAATTCCATTTCCATCCCTGTGAGTTACAGCGCCCTAAAAGCGATATTTCCGAGTCTATTTTAAGGAACGTAAATTTCATTGCATGTTTGAGAAAAAAATATTTTGTATCAAAATCGTGGCGCGAACTTACATTTTTGACCGGCACTGTATGTCTGTGTCACTCTCATATATAACATGGACGTCTAACGCCAGCTCGAAAATGCCCCCAAAAGCAATTGTTCAATTGTGCCAAGATGGGCAGGACATAGCGCTTTTCTTTGGTTGTCTATTGTTTGCCCGACAGTTATTTAATATAATATTCATATGCCCGAATCTAACTTGCCCGAATTTCATTTGACCGAATGATTTGTTTACCATAAAAATTGTATATAATATAAAGTATGACATTTTAATTTTAATTTAGGTTATATAATTTAAATATATTGTACGCCTCTGGGCAGGACATGCTGTGCTATACCCTAAAAATATTAACTAACACCGTTTATGTAACTCATGACCATGCAATAAACTGATTTTGATTATGATTTTTTTGATTTTTGTATGACATACTGCTTGTTTACCCGAATATTACCTTCCATAATCATACAATGCCATTCTATTTCTTTTCCATATTATTAAGTGCAATAATATGGTTTAATAGAATATTCAAATGCCAGAAGCAATTGTTGCCATATTAATTGTTGGCCATATTTTTAAGTGCAATAATATTATTTAATGGAATATTCAAACGCCATCAGTAATTATCAGTTTTTTCAAATAAGTACTAGCTATATTATTAAAAGTTACAAGCGTTTGAAAAAACGGGCTTCTGGGAACCGGTCGACGAAGCCCCGCTGCGCGGGGCTTCTATTTCTGCTCTAAGGGATGAAAGGTACCTAACGAACCTATCCAGGTTAGGGTGGGGGAATTACAATATGTTCTTTTTTAATGCGGGGGGCTTCGCCCCCGAGCCCCCCTTGTGGGGGGCTTCGCCCCCCCGTCCCCCCTTTTTTGGTTTTACAAAAATGAGGATGCGTAAACAATGAATTAAAAATACTTAAGTATTTTTTAGTCAACGCTTTTAACTCCGCCCTACCCTAGAAACCTAACCAATCCAAGTTGGTTTTGCCCTGGTTTATTACTTGAACATATTTTTAAACCATTAACGCACAAAATTAAGTAGGCTAAACGAGTAGGATGCCATTTAACATTATGACAAATATTCTCGTACAAAAAATTTAGGACGACGTTATGCGACACCACAGGAACCCAGAATACTAACCTAACCTACTTTTTAATAGCAGTTTCACTTTGTGGAGGGGCATTTGGATGACAAGTTATGTTATGGCATGTAATATTTACGGATTCCGATGATTCTGACAAAAAACATTATGGAAATTGTCTTTTCTGGTAGCTAATTTGGATGACAAACGATGTTGTGGCATGTGATAATTACGGATTTCGATGATTCTGCCAAAAGACATTATGAAAATTGACTTTATGGGAAACAAAGTTTCTGGCAAATGATTAATATAGTAAACAATAAGTATGGCATAAGATGTTATGAGAAACAATATTATGTGTGTTCAATAGGATGACAAATAAAATTATGGCAAATGAAATTCTGGCAAATGGGGGTATCCCCTTTTCTTTATACCGCGCATATTTCGGCGCAACATCTTTGACAATTTTTTATAGAATTTAACCAATCAACACTTTGGCGGACCAATCACAACTATTTTTAAATGGCGGTTTAAGCATTTATAGGTTGATATTGACATTATGGTTTATGGTTTAAGAATTTATTTCTCCAAAAGAATATTATAATTCACTTAACTAGAGAAATACATAATTATCTTAACTTAATATCTAGATACAAAGTGTACGAAAGTTTAGAAGCAAAGTACATCATTATATTGTTTATGCAAAAATAGTGGGTACATTGTTCATCAATGGAATAACTCGAAAATAACTTTATTCATTACCGTGATACATTGAAGAGAGACACTTGTCAACTAAAATTCAGGATCGTTTTTGAAAGGCTATTTAGTATGGCGTGCGGCTTCCATGTTTTATTTGTTCGTAGGGTACACAGTATACACACTACATTAGCTAGGCTACGGTCGGCAATGAGAATGAACTGACCTGTGATAGTATTGAGATTGGGAAACAAAGCGGGCTGCGGCGATTGGCTCGGAGCTCCCGGCAACGAAGATCGCTCGCGGACTGAAACATTCACTTTATTATGTATTGTTTATGTATTGGTATATATATATGTATGTATTTGTATATATATAATATTTTATTTATATAGGAACGTATTTATTCATATTATTTTTTTGTTTACATATAGGTATAATATGTATATTTATTTTTAATAAGTATTAAGTTCGCTTATATGACACGAGTCTTGTTCTCATGAACCTACCACGTGTAGGTACATGTTTTGTCTACCAACACCAGTTTCCTCTCATTTACTCAAAGGTTAGCTGGAAGAGATCCCTTAAAGGGATAAGTTCGCCTTTGTACAATTTCATTGTATATGTTTCGTTTGTTATTTTTTATGATTTGTGCAATAAAGTGTTTACTACTACTACTATATTAAGGCTGCGGCTCCACTGAGGCAGAGAGGAGCGGAGATGTGCAAAATTGACCAATTACATTCTTCAAATTCAAAATTCGAAACCATAGAATTAGATTTGGATAGAAGAAACAAGTTCATTCATTTGTATGGCGGCCGAGCGTGTCAGATTTTGTACTGAAGTTGTTACTTGCCTATGATTTGAAATGTCTCAGGCCCTTGAGTATTCATATTTTTTTGTGTTGTTGCAATTAATATTACTTAAGGAGGCATTATTAATGTTTTTGTTCACTTCAACTAACAAAATTTGACGCACGAAAGCTGCAAGCTGCGATTAAAGACGGACAACTCAGTAGATTTTACTGAGTTCATTTGACACGCTAAGTAGATACGTTTGCTTGATCTATGGTATATATGACATCTGTGTTCGAAACACTGTCATGCGGTCTCATTGGTCAATTTTGCACATCTCCGCTCCTCTCCGCGTCAGTAGAGCCGCACCCTTAGGCACGAAACATAATAGTAGACGGACAACGGATTTTTGGCGAGGGCTTTCAATGAAGTCCGAATGAAGCGATGGATTCCATAGTAGAATCTCTCACAATATTCAATGTTCAGAATATTTAATAACATGAATTTGGATAACATTCGTAATGTTTTAGAATTAAAAAAATCAGGCGAAGAGAAAAGTTTTTATCCTAGTTTTTTATATGTTTGTGTGTAGTAAGTAGTAATGTCGAGTGCTACCATTTGCTAACAGACTGTCAAGCAGTTTGGCGAAAATATGTATAATGCTTTACAGTGTATACTTTAAATATTGACTTAGCATTCAAAGGATGTTATAATGCTAAATACAATGTAGGATACTAACTGCTACCTCTGTGGGACTGCGAAGGATTGTGGGGTCTCACGGATACAGAGCTCTCTAGTAGTGGGACTCGTTTATTATTCTAACTTGCGACTAATGAATGGCGTGGGACTGACAAATGATGTTATATTGCTGATTAAAATTGGGACCAAGCATCATCATCATCATCATCATCATCATCATCTTATTTAAGGGCTGTGCCCTTGTCGGTGGAGTAATCGCCATCTCTCTCTGTCGTCCGTCAATTCCTTTACCTCCTTGTACGACCTGACCTGCGCCTTTTCCTTCAGTTGGTCTACATACGCCCTTCGCGGCCTTCCCCTTCCCCTCCTTGCTTCTATCTGCCCTTCTATTAGATTTGTGATGAAATTGTCATGTCGTACAAGGTGGCCAAACATTCTCCCTCTTCGGTTTTCTATTGTTGCTAAGATAGCTCTTTTTTCTTGGACTAAATTAAGCACTTCCTCGTTTGTTTTTTTTTCGGTCCAGCTTATACTTTTCATACGCCTCCAGCACCACATTTCAAATGCTTCTAATTTTTCGCGGTCTAATTGAGTGAGAGTCCAGGTTTCACAGCCATATAAGGCAATGCTCCAGATATAGGTCTTGATCAGTTGTTTTTGTAGGTGTGTTGCTATTTTAGATTTGAGCAAATTTTTCCTGTTATTAAATGCTTTTTTAGCTATTGATATGCGTGTTTTTACGTCTTGAGTGCATCTCGATTAATTGTTGATAATGCTGCCTAGATATTTAAATGATTTTACTTCTTGAATGGGAGTGTTATTTAGTTTGATTGTGTGCATGCTGGGTGAGTTCCTGGTTATTGTCAAGATCCTGGTTTTATTGATGTTTATTTTTAATCCTATTTCTTGGAAACTAGTGTCCATGTATTGAATCAGTTTTTCCAATTCTTCTTTAGTTTCTGCAAATGCTGCGATGTCATCTGCATAGCGTATGAAAAGTACTCGTTCTCCGTTAAATTTGATTCCACCATAGTCTGATTCTATTATTTGAGCTATTGCGTTTTCAATAAATATGTTAAAAATGGTTGGTGATAGAGGGCATCCTTGTCTGACTCCTTGCTTTATTGTGGCTGCTGTTGTTGTATTTCCTATCTCTATTTTCGTTTGTTGGTTCTTATAAAGGTTGTATATGATTCTTCGGTCTTTGTAATCTAAGCCAATTTGTTTTAAAGTGCTTAACATAGCTTTCCAGTTGACTTTATCGAAAGCTTTTTCCAGGTCTATAAATGCAATATGGGTATCTAACCCTAAATCTATTCTTCTGCTGCTGATAAGACGAAGTCCCAAAATTGCTTCCCTTATTCCTTTTCCTTTTCTAAAACCGTACTGATCTGCTCTGATGTTTTGTTCTATTATAGGACGGATTCTATTATGTATGATATGTATAAGGATTTTAGATGCATGTGATATGAGGCTGAGTGTACGGTGTTCTTCACATTTGTGTGTGTTAAGTTTCTTGGGTAGCATAACTGTTTTTGTTTGTTGAAAATCTTTCGGGATGACTTCTGTGTTATACATTTGGTTTGTTAAGCAAAATATTTCGTCCAATAGTGGGTCACATATAGCGTATTTTATTAATTCTATATTTACTTCATCTGTTCCTGTCGCTTTTCCATTTTGCAATTGTGTTATGGCTTTGTCAAATTCTGCTCTAAGTATTGGTGGTCCTGAATTGTCAATATCTATCTGAGATTCATTTTCTAAGTCGTTAACATCAAGTCCATCACCATCGTATAATGTTTCAATATAACGTTTCCATCTTTCTGCTACATCTATTTCATCTGTTAATAATTTGCCATTCTCATCTAGAATCACTGTACTTTTAGATTTATGTCTTGTGTCTAGTTTTTTTATCGTGTTATATGCTTTATCTATTTTACCTTCATTGAAATATTTTTCGATAAGGTCACAATCCTCTTTTATTCTGCTTTCTTTTGCTTGTGTGCATTTAAGTGTTATTTTATTTGTTATCTGATTATACTTTTTAATACTATCATCATCCCGTTTACTTTTGAACTTCCTTCTCTCAACCATTAAATCAATGATTTCATCAGTGAGCCACTTTTTCCTTGGTACTATTTTAACTTTCCCTAAGGTTTCCTCTGCGCTAGTTTTTATAATATTTTTAATATGCTTCCACTTCTCTTCTATACCTATTTGATTGAGGTTTATGCTATTATTTAAACTACTTTTGTACTCTTCTAGCTTATCTCCTAGCTTATTACTATATTGCACAGTTTTATGGCTTGTTTTATCTTTAATACTACTGAGATCTAGTTTCTTTGGCTTAGCTTTCCTTTTGCCTTTGTCTGGCTCTAGGTTGATTTTACATATCAGTAGGTTGTGGTCTGATTCTAAATCTGCACCAGGAAGGGTTTTACAATTTGTTACTTGTTTCCTGTCTTTGTCTTTTGTAAGTATGTAGTCCAGTTGGTATCTACCAAGATCACCGGGCATTTTCCAAGTATAAAGTCTTCTTTTTGGATGTTTGAAGTGTGTGTTTAATGCGATGAGATTATGTTCTTTGCAAAGTTGTGAAAGTCGATCGCCTCTTCTATTTCTTTTACCTAGGCCGTATTTTCCCACAGCATTTCCATCAACTCCTTCTCCTAATACTGCGTTAAAATCACCCATCACAATCAGATTTTCTGTTTCTTTACCTGTATCTATTATTGTGTCTATGTCATTATACATGTCTTCAATTTCATCGTCAGTATGGGAGCTTGTGGGCATATATACTTGTATAATGAGGGTGTTTGAGGTGTTCGATTTAAGTTTCACTGCTGTTAATCTGTCACTGTGATGGATAGTATTTATTACCCGTTCTCCCCATTTTCGGTTTAATATAATCGCTGTCCCGTGTTCTCCTCGATTTTCACCTGTATATATGATTCTGTAGTTGCCATTCCAGTAATCTCCGCTACCTTCCCAACGGACTTCACTTAATCCTAAAATTTCTAAACTATACTTATCCATTTCTAATAGTAACTTCTCTAATTTACCCTCAGGCAACATTGTATTCGCATTCCATGTTCCGATGGTACATAGTATAAAATAGTCACTTTTTCTGTCCCTATGTCCCTTTGTACGCTTAAATCTTTAAAACTACGCAACGGATTTTGATGAGATTTTTTTGAATAGGTAGAGTAATTCAAGAAGGTTTTTAAGTAGGTATAGTACCCGTGCGAAGCCAAGGCGGGTCGCTAGTGATTAATAAAATGTAGGGTACTAACTGCTACCTCTGTGGGACTGCGAAGGACTGTGGGGTCTCATGGGTACAGAGCTCTTTAGTAGTGGGACTCGTTTATTATTCAAACTTATGACTAATGTATGGCGTGGGACTTAGTATTCGTCGGAATATTGCTTCATAAAATGTAGGGTACTAACTGCTACTAAAATGTAGGGTACTAACTGCTACCTCTGTGGGACTGCGAAGGACTGTGGGGTCTCACGGGTACAGAGCTCCCTAGTAGTGGGACTCGTTTATTATCCTAACTTATGACTAATGTATGGCGTGGGACTGACAAAGGATGTTATATTGCTGATTAAAATTGGGACCAAGCATATGACAGAATAATCACTACATAGTATAAAATAGTCACTTTTTCTGTCCCTATGTCCCTTTGTGCGCTTAAATCTTTAAAACCGCAACGGATTTTGATGAGATTTTTTAATAGGTAGAGTAATTCAAGAGGAAGGTTTTTATGTAGGTATAGTACCCGTGCGCAGCCGGGGCGGGTTGCTAGTGATTAATAAAATGTAGGGTACTAACTGCTACCTCTGTGGGGTCTCACGGGTACAGAGCTCTCTAGTAGTGGGACTCGTTTATTATTCTAACTTATGACTAATGTATGGCGTGGGACTGACAAAGGATGTTATATTGCTGATTAAAATTGGGACCAAGCATACGACACAATAATGATTAATAAAATGTAGGGTACTAACTGCTACCTCTGTGGGATTGCGAAGGACTGTGGGGTCTCACGGATACAGAGCTCTCTAGTAGTGGGACTCGTTTATTATTCTAACTTATGACTAATGTATGGCGTGGGACTGACAAAGGATGTTATATTGCTGATTAAAATTGGGACCAAGCATACGACACAATAATGATTAATAAAATGTAGGGTACTAACTGCTACCTCTGTGGGATTGCGAAGGACTGTGGGGTCTCATGGGTACAGAGCTCTCTAGTAGTGGGACTCGTTTATTATTCTAACTTATGACTAATGTATGGCGTGGGACTGACAAAGGATGTTATATTGCTGATTAAAATTGGGAGCAAGATTTCGACGGAATATTGCTAAATAAAATGTAGGGTACTAACTGCTACCTCTGTGGGACTGCGAAGGACTGTAGGGTCTCACGGGTACAGAGCTCTCAAGTAGTGGGACCCGTTTATTAATCTAACTTGTGACTAATGTATGGCGTGGGACTGACAAAGGATGTTATATTGCTGATTAAAATTGGGACCAAGCAATATGACAGAATAAACACTACATAGTATAAAATACACTCGGCGTCAAAAAAATCGCACATCTCGGAAATTTTGTTTTGAACGAATATAGCTCATATATTATTTGTTGCACCCTAACAATATTATTATCACTTGAAAGCGCAATTAATGACCTTTAAAATGGAGTATTGTTTGTTATCGTAAAAATAATGATCTCCGGAAAATTTGCGTTTGAAATCAAAAGTTCCGTAGCACGCTTTTAACAGGTCACTAATTGCGGCCCCAAGGATGGGTATAAAAGAGTGGGTAATGATCAGTTATGGGTCATTCAGTATCCAGGCGTCACTGAGGACACACCTAAACAGCTACAGCAAGAAAAAGCCTTCGGAAAATGGACACCACACCGGAACAAGCAGCTCGAGTGATTGCACTTCTCCAATCTGGACTACGACAGGCAGAAGTTGCTCGGCATCTGAACATCAGTCGTTTTCGAGTGCGACGAGTGTTACAGCATTTCGAGGAGACTGGCGGCTACATCAGGAGGCATGGTTCCGGGAGACGACGCTGTACTTCCCGTCAAGAGGACCGGTACATCGTGACGACCTCTTTGAGAAATCGTTTTTCCAACGCTGTTGAGCTCCAGCAACAGCTTCGAGCAGCTCGCAGAACGTCGGTGAGCGTCTCGACGATTAGAAGACGACTACGAGAGAGGAATTTGATGCCCCACCGAGCCGCTACGGGCCCCCAACTGACTGCACAGCACCGGACTGCCAGAAGAGGATTTCGCGCTTCACACGAGAATTGGACGTTCGCCCAATGGAGCAAGGTCCTCTTTTCTGACGAGACGAGGGTGTGCCTTTACACCAACGATAGGCGCAGGAGGGCATACAGAAGACCTGGGGAGCGGTACACAGAAGCCTGCACCGTAGAAACCGTCGGCTACGGAGGTGGATCCTGCATGTTCTGGGGCGGCATTTCTGTCGACGGGAAGACCGAACTTCTCTGCGTTTCCCGGACTGGTGGTGGCCGTGGCCAGGGATCCCTGAATGCTCAGCGTTACGTAGCGGAGATCCTGGATCAACATGTGGTCCCTTATGCTGATGTTGTTGGACGTGGCTTCCAGTTCATGCACGACAACGCCCGCAGCCATACAGCGCAAATTGTCAAGGACTACCTGCATGCTGCTGGTATCACCGTTATGGAGTGGCCAGCAAGGAGTACTGACTTGAATCCCTTCGAACACCTTTGGGATCAGCTGAAAAGGCGGGTACGGTCGCGTGATCCTGCTCCTGTCACTCTCGATGAGCTTCATGATGCCGTCATCGAGGAGTGGAACAACATCCCTCAAGAGAGCATCGTCACACTCATCAGGTCCATGAGTGACCGCTTGGCAGATCTTCGGAGGGCCAGAGGAGGCAACACTAGGTTTTAAGTTTAGTTTTAAGCTTTATTTTTGTTATTGTTATGCTTTAAAATTTTGTAATTTTTGTGTAAATAAACGTTTTTCCTTTTTCCTGGCAAATTTTCTTTTTTTTCGTACTGAGGTTGATCGTAAATTTTAATTTTCTGATGGAGGGTTTTATTACCTTTAAAATGAGACCCCACAGTCATACCTTGTCATACACAATATAGGGTTTATGATCCCTCGAAAGGAGAAATTAAAAAGGTGCGATTTTTTTGACGCCGAGTGTAGTCACTTTTTCTGTCCCTACGTCCCTTTGTACGCTTAAATCTTTAAAACTACGCAACGGATTTTGATGAGATTTTTTTGAATAGGTAGAGTAATTCAAGAGGAAGGTTTTTATGTAGGTATAGTACCCGTGCGAAGCCGGGGCGGGTCGCTAGTGATTAATAAAATGTAGGGTACTAACTGCTACCTCTGTGGGACTGCGAAGGACTGTGTGGTCTCACGGGTACTGAGCTCCCTAGTAGTGGGACTCGTTTATTATTCTAACTTATGACTAATGTATGGCGTGGGACTGACAAAGGATGTTATATTGCTGATTAAAATTGGGACCAAGCATACAACAGAATAATGATTAATAAAATGTAGTGTACTAACTGCTACCTCTGGCATTACGATGGACTACGGGATCTCACGGGTTCAGAGCTCCCTAGTAGTGGGACTCGTTTATTATTCTAACTTATGACTAATGTATGGCGTGGGACTGACAAAGGATGTTATATGACTAATGTATGGCGTGGGACTGACAAAGGATGTTATATTGCTGATTAAAATTGGGACCAAGCATACAACAGAATAATGATTAATAAAATGTAGGGTACTAACTGCTACCTCTGTGGGACTGCGAAGGACTGTGGGGTCTCACGGGTACAGAGCTCCCTAGTAGTGGAGACTCATTTATTATTATAACTGCCTCTCCTGGTTCGCCACCTGAAAAAAAAATCATTTATACAAGGTGCCCATGGGGAAAGGGAAAAATTCTAACAGCATATTCCTGAGACTAAAAGAAGCAAAAAATGTTAAATGAATTTTGGTCAAATTAAAAAAAAATATGTTTTTGTTTTTTTTTGATATATTTGAATGCCTTAATAACTTAATACACAAAAAAAGGATTTCATTAATGTCTATCGCAATAAATGCACTTCAGAGTGTTTTTTTTTTAGATTTGCTAGGTAATTAAAGGTTTTTTTGTTCATTTGATGTCTGTCAATTAAGTGTGACAAGACTAAGACAACATAGTGACAAAATCGTTTCCTAAAATGCGTTTATCATAGCGTAACGGTCTAAAACGGTTTGAAGAAAAAAAACGAATTTTCTCTTAAAATAGACTGAATACAGAAAACTTCATATGACATTTTTTACTTCAAATTTGGTCAGAAACCCGCTGTTGAATTTTTTCCCTTTCCTCATGGGCACCCTGTATATTATGTCGGACAACTCAAATTATTTTAGGAAATATATTTATTACAGTATTTTGTAGTAGTACTACTATGTATATCATCATCATCAGCTATGATAGTCCACTGCTGGACGTAGGCCTCTCCTATTAACTATGCGTATAAACGCATTAGGAGGAAAATACCCATAATCGCCACGCTGGGCAAGCGGATTGGCGACCGCAGTAATGTGTCCACTATGATGACACTGCTGCCCATCATCAATCTTGTAGAATGGTCAGTGACACTTCAATCCCTTAGTCGACTCTTACGACACCCGCAGGAGGAGTTGGGGTGGTGACAAATGTATTCTTATTGCCATCACCACACGGCTGAGAGCCGGATCGAAACATATCGAAGAAACAATAAACTAAACTAAACTAATAAGGAATAGTGGTTACTTTAAAACTTACTTATATTGAGACTTATCGTGGGTCCTGTCGAATTCGCTCTTTGATGGTGATGCTCGCGAACCGATGGTGACGCTGCAAGTTAAATTAATATATAAATAGCTTTATTACTAATAAGTCATTTTTAGGGTTCCGTAGCCAAAATGGCAAAAACGGAACCCTTATAGATTCGTCATGTCCGTCTGTCCGTCTGTCCGTCTGTCACAGCCAATTTACTCGGAAACTATAAACGCTACAGTAACGAAATTTGGTAAGGGTATGTGTTGTATGAACCGCTACAGGATTATGATACTAAATTGTAAAAAAAACCATTGGGGTGGGGGCCCTCCATACATGTAACTGGGGGATAAAAAAATGTTTTTAGTTGTATATAAGCGTGTGGGGTATTAATAGAAAGGTCTTTGAAAATGATATGAAGGTTTATACATTTCATTTTTATTTAAGCAAATCATTTTCGAGATATCAGCTCTCAAAGTATGAAAAATGTGTCCCCCCCCCTTTATTTTTTAAACTACGCGATATAAAATTCTAAAAAAAATATATGTTATGCACATTAATAAACTCTATCAACGATTTTTGGTTTGATTAAATTACATCCTATACTTTTTGAAGTAGGTTGATTTAACTGTATTTTTTTAATAATAAATTGATAATGGTACGGAGCCCTTTGCGCGCGAGTCCGACTCGCACTTGGCCGGTTTTTATAAGCTTTGTCTGACATCTCTTGTCAGTAAAAAAAAGAGTCAAAATAAAGAAAACCAAAACCTCAATATGTTTGGGTCTCACGTTAGTTATAATTCTAAAATGTACTATTTCTTGTTTTAATAAATATTTATTTGAAATTAAATGAAATGAAAATTAAATGAATGAAATGAAATAATATAATAATAGACCTGCTATTTACTAAAGCACCAAAACATTAATCTTGAGAATTGTCGAAGAGATGCTTGCGCAACTTGCGCTTAAAGGTGAATTTAGTTTGAGCTTGACGTATATCTAGAGGGAGAGCGTTCCAAACTCGGATGGCTTGCACAGTGAAGAAGCTAGGGAATGGGACTGAGCGATGATGAAATATTTAATTTAATTTCATACCTAGTGGAGAGCCAGGCGTAGCAGGAGTACCTCCGAGCGACGATACTCGGTGCGGCGTGTGACCTGCTATTGCATAAATATTACATATCTGAGTGTGTAGTATTTGATTTGGGTCATTTGCAGAAAAAGTGTACCTTTTAATGTCACGAAAATAAGTATGTAAATTGATATTTCTCAGTTCAGTTACTCTCATACTAAAGGAATGAAATATTCTGTAACAAATTTGAGATTTTTTTTATCAGTTTCGTTACATTTCGTTTCATACATTTAGTATGGGAGTAACTAAACTGAGTAATCTCAATTTACATACTTATTTTCGTGACATTAGGGACATTTTTTTTTTGTTTAACTGAAAAGTACGCACGATGCCGAGTAAAATGATGTATTACAGTCCATGATCGCAAAAAAAATCAAAAAGTACACTTTTTCTGCATATGACCCATTTTAGAAATGAATAACGCATACCCCCTAAATCGGCTTTTTTAACCCCAAAACACTGAAAAAAAATCAGCGCATTCCTGTAACAGGAACCCGTGCCGACGTTCATCTGAAAATTTTCATACTATGAAAAAAATTAGTCAGACAGTTGATAATAATGTATTGTTTTTCTGTTCTCATCAAGTCAATTTAGTAAATAAATTTTATGATAAAATGTTTATAAGACAGTAGTATAAGTTAATGCCATAAAAAAAAAACGAAAAACATTTTTACCATTTTCATACCTACATTGTATAGGAAAATAGCATAAAAGTCGGCACGGGTTGCAGTTACAGAAATGAACTGATTTTTTTTTCAGTGTTTTGAGGTAAAAGAAACCGATTTAGGGGGGATTTATTATTTTCAAAACTGGTAAAATATGGGACACCCTAGTGTGTAGCCCATAAATAAACGACAAATGGGCGATTTCCGAAAAAAACCTGAAAACCTGAGTTTTTCAGATCTGGGTGCTTAGACAAGTTGCCAATCGCTAGCGATTAATCGTCAATGTTAAACGAAAGGCAGCTAACTGTCTTTGTTGCACTAAGAAAGAGTGACAGAGAAGAAAAACTACGATACGCTACTAAGCGTCAAGGTGCATTCAGACCAAACGAACATTCGCTATTCTAACGCCCCACTCTACGAAATTCGATCGTTACACAAAACGTGATTGGTTGACTTCGTAGAACGGGGGATAGAACAGCGAATGCTTATTTGGTTTGAATGCACCTTATTATAATATCGTTTATGGTTTACAAAATTAACACCAAAATCAGGTTTTGACCTTATGCCTATACACCGTGTTTTTATTGATTTCCGTTAAATTAAAGGGAAGCTTATTTAGGTCAAAAATAATCAATTTCACTAAGAAAGTAGTGTCTTAACTCTTACTGTTATTGAGTTATTAAAAAAATAAGTTTAATGACTGAACAAGTGTATTGCAACCTTTATTAGATCCTAATGTTACTTATTTTGACATGTGCCGTCAGTCGCCTGAGATCTTATTCTTAAGGTTCTCTCACACTTGCCATTACAATGATTATGTATGAAAACGAAAAAAAAAATTTTTTTACTAAATTAACAAAAGCCGATGTACAGTCACCACATGGGAATGTTGAGCCACTTGGCAATGGATGCAATTTGGTCGTGTAATATTATGGGTTCGGTATTTTTCGTTAGTAGGCACGATCGCGACATGACCGATGTTCCCCGATGATATGTCAGTCAAATACGAATCTTTGTTGCGTCAAAATTTCAGTGTGTCAAAACTAGTTGAAATAATAAAAATTTCTTCGTCTACGAGAATTAAGGATATGTAAGACATCGGCCATTATTAGACACTAGATGTCGTTGTTCCTAGAGGAAACTGGATAACGACAGTTCTTCATAGATTTGTTTAAAACCGTTTAGTAAATTATTCTTTTTTGCTTCAAATCGCAAGCCATGATTTATCTGATATTAATAGGCGAGGTATTTTTTCCATTCATATTTATATAAATAGGCATGTTATCGAGCAATTTTAAATTATTTTTTTCATTGACAGAGACAAATGCTATTGCTGTCTTTATTATCATTCGTTACAGCTCAGTTGACGTTAGTTGAAAACTTATGTAATGTAACCTTTGTAGAAATATGGTAGGTAACCTTTGACAATCTACCCATAATCCTATAATCTGTCAGTAGCCATAAAAATGTTTAATAGAAAATTGATAGTTTCTGACTGAAATTCTAACTTTGAAAAAATACCTGTCAGTGACAGCCGTTAAAAGGAAAGTGAACGAAATTACCGTCAGGGCTCTGAAGTTAGATTGACGTCTCCAGGTCTAAAGCGGATGTTATACCTAACGTAACTATAGTAACGTCAGCTTCCGGAAAAATAGCGAACAATCATTGGTTAAACATTTTTGTTATTACGTAACCATGGTAATGTCACCTTCTGAAGAATACGCGAGCGGTCATGGGCTAACCGTAGCAGCGACCGCCTCATTGGTCAGCAGAGTTCGGCCGCAGTCGTGATACCAGCCTCATAAGAGTTCGGAACCCGATTTGTATTATTCGACCAAGTTGCGAACAGTTGCAAGTGGCTCAACAATCCCATGTGGTGACTGTACCAGGCAACTTCTATTAAGGTCCCAAGTAACCTGTCCAATTTAATGGAATTCAATAAAAACACGGTGTATAAATAAATAGATGTTATACTCACAGGGCGGACTGGCGGGCAATTGCGGCGAACTACGACCTTCGCGTCGAGATGCCGACCTGCGGAACAGATTCCCACTATACATTAGTGTCCCGTCAATGTATGGAATAAAAAAAATTTTGAGCTACAGTTTACAGATGTTTAGACATCAATTTTTTCGTAAATGTACAGTCGAGTGCATTAATATATAGACACATTAGGATCAGTATGGAGAAGTGTATATATATTAATGCCCTTGACTGTACACAAATTTCGAAACGAGTAAAAAAATATATATTTCATCTTTACGGCTCTACCGCAGAGTAAAGATTTCATTTTTTTATATTTTTCCGAAAAAAAACATATGCCAAAATCGTTAACATATAATTGTAGTATTTTTTTGATAAAAATTAATTAATAAAAAAATATAGGAAAAATATAATTTAAAAAAATCCATATTACATTTAATATTTTTTCTTCTCATTTTAATTTTATAGCTTGTTTATGTATATATTGCAAGAAAATTATCATTTTTTAAATTGAGCTTAGGGCGCCGAATTAATAAAGTTTTTATTTAAAACTTCAAACGATGCTAGAGCTTTAGTCTAAATTTTTTTTATTATACAATTTATTTAAAGGTTTTTAATAGGTCTCGCGTAAAAAAGTCAAATTCGGAACACTCTACTATACGTATCTTGCCGGATTCTTCTCAGGAACAGTGGTGTATGGTTAGAACCAGAAGTAGCTTTTTTTCTTTCATTTGTTAATACTTAATTAGTTTAACGATTTACAAGCGCTCGTTGCTGGGCCTAATTGAATAAAGAATATTTTGTCTTTGACTATAAATTTAATAAAATCTTGAAAAATTTATTGTGGGGTCAAAATTAACATGTATATTTCCGATTATTACATTTATCACTTATATTTTAACAACAAACCGTACAGTTTACGCGATCAAGTCTCGTTTTGTCGTTCAAATATAAGTGTTAGTTAATAAAGTAGTTATTATACCAAAAAATCCTTTGCCTATGCTTAGCATATGATTGGTATGTCAGTATGTCGCCGCGAGATAGATCTTCCATCTTTTACTAACTATAGTCAAAGTCAAATAATTCTTTATTCAAATTGGAATAGCAACAAACTCTTTTGAATCGTCTAAGTATTAAAACTACTTTCGGTTCTAACCCTACACCGCTGACCCGAGAAGAACCGGTAAGAAACTTGGCAGGACTTATTTTTTTCAAACAATCATGGTACATCTTACAACTAACATGCATTAAAAAAAACATAAAATTGATTTTAAATAAATTGAAATATAATAATAATAACAAGAGATCTTTAAAAAGTCAGAACATTTATAAGTAATAATTTATAGAGAAGTAAAGGTTTCTCTCCGAATAGGTATATAATAATAACATTATACACGGTGGGCCCGAGGAACCCGACCAACTTTAACTACCGATTCTAAAGCCTATTTGGAGCATATAATGTGCATGACCTGCAGTCCAATTACGCATAATTTTCGAGATATTCATTATTTTAATCAAAACTGAAATTCTAAAATCTCCAGTCTTACGCACCCTAAGAACATCACGTGCATAGTTAGTTTAAAAAAATATAGCGACTCGACAAGCACTATTTTCAGTATTTCTGGCCAGTTAGTACCTATCGAAGAGTTTGTCATCCAAATAAAAAAAGTTTTTTCGTCACTATGAATATTTATTTTAATTGTAATGAGCATGGGGAGCTTGAAGTTTGAGTGTAGTTACCTTTTCTCATTCCTCATTTTCACTTTAACATTATACCTTTATCTTTCATTTATCAGAAATAATACTCTTCACTTATCAATAGAATACGCTTTAGTTTATCGTGCTCAATCACAAGAGTGCAAACTAATTACGCTAATACTTGTAACTGGCCCATAGTACCTAGTTTGAAATTAATGTGACTGATATGTCAATGTCAAAAAGTCGGTCAAAAAGATTGCTGATTGTCACGCAAAATCACATTGCAAATAAAGTGTTACTTCTGTTTAAATAAATAATCGCTATGCCACCGCGTTATTCTTCGCGCGAATAAGCAGATATCAATTTTATTTACGGATTTTGTGACGGCAACTCCCATGAAGCAGTTGTTTTTAAGACCAGGTATCCAACTCGTCGTGTGCTACACCATGCTACGTTTGTGGATGTACGATTTTCTGAACTAGGTCTTGGAAAAATTCGTTATGAAAGAGTGATCAATCTGGAAATCTGGATTTACATACGGAGAACCGGATAATGAACATGATCACGGAAGATCCGACGTTGTCATCGAGAGCCGTTGCTCGGATTGTAGGAGTTAATTACAGGGTCGTATTAAAATTATGGAAAAAGAACGGTCTTTACCCTTTTCACTATCGAAAAGTAGAAGGGTTGTTAAACAACGATGGGCTTGCTAGAATCGCATATTGTCAAAGAATGAATCAGAAACTCGTAGAAGATCCCGGATTTCTCAACAAGATATTGTGGTCTGACGAATCTTTATTCACAAGAGAAGGAGTATTCAATTCTCACAACCTACACACACATGTGGCTTCCAGAAAATCCTCATGCAAAGCGAGAAAATGCCTTCCAACATAAATAGGGTTCATATTTTGAAAATTTTATTAATTAATAAAAATTCGTTGTTTGCATTGGCTTTCTTTTCTTTTGCTAGTATAACTAACTAATTTCAAATAAAAAATATCATAAAACAATGTGAAAGTACTAAATATGGTTTCACTAGCATAATCGCTTTTACTTTGGTTACGAATTTACGATATGGAAAATTTAGATAGAATTAATTATTTTAACCTTTGGTCGTGGCCGTGTGGTGACGGCAGTAAGAATACATTTGTCACCACCCCAACTCCTCCTGCGGTTTTCGTAAAAGTCGACTAAGGGATTGAAGTGTCACTGACCATTACTTGATAGAAAAATGATGATGGGCAGCAGCGTCATCATAGTGGACACATTACTGCGATCGCCAATCCGCTTGCCAGGCGTGGCGATTATGGGCATTTACCTCCTAATGCGTCTATACGCATAGGTAATAGGAGAGGATTACGTCCAGCAGTGGACTATCATAGGCTGATGATGATGATTTTTACCTTTTATAATATACCTAAATGATTAGCATTATGAACTCAATAAATTGAGAAGTTTCGGTCGATCACTTAAACACGAACCTGCTTGACCTACCCATAAGACTTTTGTTGTCATGTCACAATGACATGACATGACACATACCGTCACGCCGCTCGCCGTACATCGTTTTATGTCGGAATGATTCGTAAAGTGTCGGTTTTCGCCAAAAGAGAAGAATATCTTTCTCTCATTCACTCAACTAAAGATTTGTTTACAAGGAAGTGCTAAATTTAATTGATTTACTTTATTCTAAAAAACAAAATTTTAAGGATACTTAATTAGACCTATGTTGATATAACATTAATTACTCGTAATATCTTCAGGAATACCCTGTTTGAATCTGTCGGGTTCCTCGGGCCCACCGTGTATAATGCACGTTTGGAGATGTACAAGGTCTCCAAGCGTAAATTATCGTAATTGAATGTCATGACTTTAACAAACTAATAATTAAATCCTAAATTACTCCCACTACCTATAATGAATAAAAGAGGGATGGATAGTCTATCTAGCGGCGACATATTGTCGCACTAATCCTGTGCTAAGTCTACTGGTTTATTTTATCACCCGTATTAGATTTACACAAGGTATACTTTGCGAAAAACCTAGAATTCTTATGTCGAACAATACCTGAATTGAGACCGTCGAGGCGTAATTGGTGAACCTTCGCTGATTTGTCCGAAATGTGCAGATTGACCGTTTACCTGAAAAAAGAATAGCAATTGAGAGGCATGGTAATAATAGTTATTTGTTTTACTAGGGAGCAGAGTGATTGTTTAACTCTCGTGCAAATATTGAAACCCGAGCAAGCGAAAGATTCCAGAATTTGAACCACGAGCGCAGCGAGTTGTTCATAAAAAGGAATCTTGAGCGATGCGAGGGTTTTAAGGCACGAGAGTGGAACAAGCTTTGCTGTCGAGTGAAACACAACATTTTTCACCACACTAAAGCGAGGAAACATGCGAAATAAAACTCAAACATAACAAATTAGAAGGTATTTATTTGCAAGTCCTCAACTTCCAAAAAATAAACAAATCAGCTTTAGTCTATCCAGAAGATTAAAAAAAAAATACTTTAACCTCTAGAGATTAAAACACAGTTTTGCGCTCTGAAATTGAAGGACAAACAGCGTGTTACGAGCAGTGTGGTGAAAAAAATATTTTCCCCTCACTAGCGCGTAAAGCGCTCTTTTATCCTTAATTGTCATTACAAAGCTAACATCGAAGTTAACTTTTTTGTGAGAGTTAAGCTAATTGAGTGTCAATAGAAGTGAAAATGCCCAAATGCATCTCTCATGGGATTCGTGTAATACGTAGGATGCCCTGAAAATTTCGGGAATTTAATACTTAGGAACGTATATTTGACATGTGTTATACCTCTTTCTTACAAGCATAGTCTCATTATTCGAAAACACTGGCCACTTAGAAAAAAAAACAATGTCCGATTTTCAATTGTTTTTTAAAGTCGTTGAGTCGCTGGTGAAAATGGAGCTGTCCCGCGAAAGTTTTAGAGCAATGATTTATTATGAATTTAAAAGTGAATTAACACAACAACAATGTGGAGACCGATTAACTATTGCTTTTAGTAGTGAAGCACCTTCAAAGACGACCATATACAGGTGGTATTCGGAATTCCAACGTGACGTACGTGAGGGTCGACCGAAAACGGCCGTTACCGATCAAAACATCGATGTTGTTCGCCAACTGATAAAGGAAGATAGGCATGTTACATATCGGGAGATTCAGGAGACTTTAGGCATTGGAATGAGTCAGGTACAAGTTATTTTACAACAAGAGTTGGGCGTGCGGAAGTTATTTTCCCGGTGGATTCCTCACTTGTTATCTGACGACCAGAAAACGGTACGTGTCAATTGGTGCCGCAAAACTTTAAAAAGATTTAATGGAGGAAGCTCAAATGCCGTTTTTAGTATTGTGTCAGGTGACGAATCATGGATTTACGCATATGAGCCTGAATCGAAAAACCAATCTCGAGTTTGGGTTTACGAAGACGAACCGCAGCCGACAAAAGTTGTTCGTTCTCGCAGCACGATCAAAAAAATGGTAGCCACGTATGTCTCCAAATCGGGTCACGTGGCGACTATCGCTCTTGAAGATCGAAGAACTGTCAATGCCGATTGGTATATAGGCGCTTGTTTACCGATTGTTTTTGCTGAACTGCGAAAAACTAACCCTAACCGCCGTATTATACTACACCATGATAATGCCAGCCCTCACACCGCTCAGAAAACAGACGACTATCTGAAGGGCGAAAACGTCGAATTACTGGACCATCCTCCGTACAGCCCCGACCTAAGTCCCAACGATTTTTTTTACTTTCCCGAAAATAAAGAATCGGTTGCGTGGTCAGCGTTTTCAGACCGCGGAAGAAGCAGTCGACGTTTATAAAATGGCCATTTTGTCAACCTCCACTTCAGACTTCAATAACTGTTTTAAAAACTGGTTTCAGAGAATGAAAAAGTGTATTAAACACAAAGGAGAATACTTTGAAAAACAATAAAAGTACTTTTATTTCATTAAAATGCGTATTTTTTCCGATTCCCGGAACTTTCAGGGCAACCTACGTAAGGCTGCCAACGAAGTCACAGCGCTTGAATGAAACGCTCGGAGAAATGCCCTTATGAAGTCAATCCTGACACCAGTCATTTTCATACATTATGTGTCAAGAAGTGACATTTTTGACAGATAATCTATGAAACTGACAGCTGTCAGGATTGATTGATAGTGGCGGCCAAGTATACTTAAGTATTGCGTGTCGATGTACCGTCAGCGCGATGCAGTATTCTCATGAAACCGTATAGCGCCATCTAGCGGACTCACCCGACTAGTATCGAGGCGTTTTCTTGACAGGTCAAACCTATTCGAGTTTAGAAAAACTCAGATCTGGGTAGTTTGTAGATTGGCCGAGTGTATAACACTAATTATTTTTCATCATACTTGCTGTCTAAGCGCGCATGCTTGCATGCGTAGCGGAAGTAATAGTAAAGTGAAATTCCCTAGGGAGTAATAGAAATGTCAATACGTCATTTAATAATATTTTGTCTTAAAACTTATTTTTTTGTCGGCAAGTGTGATGATGCAGGTGGCGCAGGACCGGTCTTTGTGGCAATCTTTGGGGGACGCCTATGTTCAGCAGTGGACGTATTTCACCTGATATGATGATGATGATGATGATGATGAAGTGTGATGAAAAACATTGTATGAATCACGGTCGGTAAACGGAATACTAACTCGAGTCATTAGAATAAAAGCCTCGGGCTTCTAACATTCTCGTTAGTATTTCCGTACTTAACAACCTTGATGCACTCCCTTATTACTACTTGCATATTCCGGGACGACACATCGTTAGCGCGATGCAGGCTTTACATCAAACCGAAAAGCTCCATCTACCGGGGACAGTGACTCTCAGGTATTCTATGTGTCCGCATCGACACATTGTCAGCGCGATGCAGGATTCGCATCAAATTGAATAGCGCCATCTAGTGATACACCTAGCAAACTCACCACACACGGTATCCATGCTTCTCCTTCAAGGACTCTTCTGCAGGTCGACACATCGTCAGCGCGATGCAGGATTCGCATCAAATTGGATAGCGCCACTTAGTGATACACCTCGCAAACTCACCACACACGGTATCCATGCTTCTCCTTTAAGGAATCTTCCGCAGGTCGACATCTTCAGCGCGATGCAGGATTCGCATCAAATTAGATAGCGCCACCTAGTGATACACCCAGCTAACTCACCGCACACGGTATCCATTCAAGGAAGCTTCCGCCAGGGATCGGAAACCGTTATTATTTTCAAACCGTTACCGTACGTCAACCCCAAACCATAATCATAAAGTTTTTGTTCTCATTAACCGATACTTCTTAATGTTCTTTGACGGAACGCTTAATGGCCGATTCTGTTCTCAACGAACGGAATAATAACGGTTTTCCTAATTCTGTTGTAAGAGATGAACTGTCATGTCATGTTCTTCTTATAAAGTTTCCGTTACAGTTAATGTTCTTTCAAACGTTTTTGGCCGCGAACGCTACGTTTAGTGTTCTTGGGAACGGAATAATAGTGGTTTTCCTGTCAAAATTGATTTGAACAAATAGACAATCACATGTGGTGCCTATTCTCCGATTAATCGAGATTGAATGTCGTATGGTTTGTATAAGGAAAACGTATTGAAATGACGTTTCGTGTCGTTTACTATTTTAATATTTATGGATACTGGAATAGAGACCCACTAGAAATTTAAAATCTGTTCCAAATTTAAACGCATAACCAAACGTAGTTAAGGAAAAAGGACGCAATACACTACAATCTGCCAATTTGTTTTAAATCCTATGTCAAAAGGAAAAGCCATCAATTTAAGTGACAAAGTGGCACCTTTTCGTTCACCTTTTCACCGCCACGTCAAAAAATAAAAGCGAGCAACACACGCCAAGCAACAAATTGCATGTAAACAACTAACTCAACAAAGTAAGTATCAGCTTCGTAGTGTTAAACGAACATATATTTTATCAGATATATCAATTCATTGGCGGCGAAAAAATGTCCTTACCTACTGTTATCAGGAGGTAATGTTATGATTACAGTCACGTTAATTCCTATAGCAAGGCTAGCATATCTTGTGTTTAACATCAACTTGCCGCCACACTTCTCTTTTTAATCTATACAATTGAAAAAAGACGCGTAGCTGCGAGTTGCTTGTTAATTCAGAGTTTGCAATCTGTCACCAACCTCTTTTGAGAAACTGAACTTGCTTTTCAAAAGAGGTCGATAGATCTGAGTCCGTAGCTATGTTAGCTAACGTGCCAATTAGTGATTTTATTCTCTTTGGTGCCAATCGCTACGCTACGCTGAGCAGGTAGTGTATCGTAGTTTTCTCTCTGTCACTCTTTCTTATTAGTGTGACGAAGACAGTTGAGTTTCGTTCGCGACTGAATGTTAGCGATTGGCATATTGGCTACACAACCTGTTCATATAATCATTTCATCGCCAACACAGTTAACTAATGTGTCTTGATGTTTTATGAATAAGGCAATTGGACTGGATGCGTGTAAGAGTTACGAATAAATGCAAAGTCATTTGCAGACACCAATAAACTAACATGTTTTACCACAAAAATCAACTATATTCCAAATAGCTGACTGGTGAGTCGTGAGACTGGTGACTTGCTTCAACCTTTTCAACGCCACGTAAAACTATAAAAGCTAAATTTTAACTTTACGCACGTGCATAGTTACATATTATTTTGTGGATGGTGACTTACAAATAGTCTTTGGCGTTGAAACTCTCTTGTTAATCAGTACCTACCAATATATCAGTCATTGTCCAATCTAATTGAAACCTTGTGGACGGCGATAACGGTTATGTTGGTAACACTGTTTCAACGCCAAATACCGATATACAAGTCACAGATCAATAGAGACCTAGTCGCACTTGCTTATAGTTTTTGACAAATTCCTTTGTGACACTTTGGTGGCGTGGATGGAGTGACAGCTGCTGTTTTTGCCGTGGCATTGAAAAGGTTAGTGTTATGATGAGGTAAAAATTGTATTGACAGCGGTATCGTCATGGTTCGTCTCAGTAAACTTAGCACAGGATCAGTGCGACAATATGTCGCCGCGAGATAGATTATCCATCTCCCTTTTATTCATATTGTTGGTAAAAGATAGAAAATCTATACATGTAGCGATAACATACTGACGTAGCAATTATGTGCTAAGCGTACAGTATAGTTCGAAAAATATAAATTGAACGTTTATTTTTACTATAATGTAGGTAGAAAGTTACCAATTTATATTTCACGAACTGTACTCTCAGTCGTCGTATGTCAAGTTCTTAAATTGATGTCGTTCTGATTGCGTCACTAATTTTTTATAGTTAGCATATAGTATAGCAAGATAGTAGTTAGAGCAACACACCCAAAGAAGATGTTGACGAAGGCTTAAATGAGCAATATGAAATAGACAATACAACAAATTACCAAAGTTGATATAGTTGACCCCAGTTAAAATGACGAATCAAGAATGGGTGACAAAGACAGATCGGGACCAATTCAAGATTTTAAGAAAAAACAATTGAGACGTCACTGAAAATAAAACTAAGGCTGCGTTTCACCAAACTTTTATTCGAAGAATAACGCTTTCTCACAGATATACATATATACATATACATATATATATATATATGTATGTAGTGCTAAAGTACTATGGAGATTTGACATGACTATTCGAAAATAAGCGTTATATTTCGAATCAAAGTTTGGTCAAATCGACTAAGTGAAACACGTACACGGTCCAGAATCGAAATCTTTGATAGAGTTAACTGGGTTGGCGTGTGTACCTACTAAAACTAAAAAAGGAAAAAGACTATATATATTAATATTTATTTATTTGTGGTTAGCTTGGTCTTCCACATTCCAGCGTTTCACCGCTGCCGCTGGAGTCAGCATATGAGTATATGATCGCAGCTGATCTGATGATAACGAGTACTTTTGCGCACTGAGGTTGCAACGCAACAAATACTCATCACTGCTATCTCAAAGGGAAAAGGATTCTTGCTATATCAAAGGGTTCCAGGATGGCTGGCACATGCGCGGGTTAGGTCCTCTGGCATGGCATCTTCCACTTTCTTCTATGCTGGTATACCAAGGCATCCATTCAGGTGTCTTAATATCAAAGGGTCCATGGTATCTAAGGCTGTGGAACACGGCACCTCATTAGTTTGATTTGAGCGATTAAGTATGAAACACCATTATATAAGTGACACGATGCATGCAAGCTACGTTTCTCTAATAACAGTGCCAGACTTTTGCGTCTATCTTCATCTAGTTGTTTGCTAGAGCTTCTTGAGTGAGGTTGGTTATTTGGCGGGCAAAATCTTGGCAAAATATAGACATAAATTTCTCAAAACAGGGTGGTATTAAATGAAAAAAAAAACCCATGACCTGTAATAAAATGACAACAGTAGATTACATTGATAGTAGTTTTATTGGAAAAAGCAAATCAGAAAATAAGTTATGGCTTTGGGCAATTTTATCCAGTACTTTAGCAAACGGACATTGAAAACATTGCCCATCATGAAAAATAGCCTACAGTTGTCACTTTCAAGTTTTACCACTTTATGAAAATAGCGGAGGGTAATGTTTTTTTCAGTAAATTACGTTTTTATAACTCCGTTATTTTATTTTACGTGTACAAAATGTTCGGAACCAATAACTATACTCTCAATTGTCAGTTTCGTTGTCTGCTGCTTAGTTAGTGGGCTGATATTTATATCAATATAATATTATCTTGATTCCCATTCAAAAAACGGTTTTATTATTATTGCATTATAACAAAAAAAACATTTTGGACTGTTTGAATTCACATGTATATTAAAACTTTGAACATAAGTTAAACGTCTTTAGTTAAGATATCTACTTAAAAGTGACAACCCTAGCATTTGCGAATTGCGTTAGTGGACCTTGTATGAAAAAGAGCGAAAACGGGTAGGTAACATTGCCCAACCAATTTACTCAAAATTGTTTATACTTATCCCTGAGTTATAAACATGAAATGATAGAATTGCCCAAAAACCTTCTGTAATCGTAGTATTATTGTCATACGAGCTATTTTTAAGCACTAAATTGAGGTGGGCATTCAGACCAAAAGAACATTCGCTATTCTAACCTCCCACTCTACGAAATTCGATCGTTACACAAAACGTGATTGGTTGATTTCGTAGAGCGGGGGATAGAACAGCGAATGCTCTTTTGGTTTGCACGCACCTTAAAACGACAAAAACCTGATCTAAATGATGATCTAAAAATTATTTCTTCATGTGAGCCGATTCGTACGATCACAGTGCACATGCTGAGCAGAAAAAACTTCAAGGTTTCATATATTTTTTTGAGATATTTTAGGATTTCCGAAAAAAGCGGGCAATGTTGACTACTTAGTTTCACGGTACTATGAAAAAATGTAACATACAACCTTGTAATTATAAATTGCGGCAGCAAAATATTTGGCCAGCGTTGGGATCACGCAAAATAGGCACGTTAGATGTCGAGTTGCGGAAAATGGCGAGAATACAATATCAAAAAACCGGCCAAGACCATGTCGGGCCATGCTCAGTATAGGGTTCCGTAGTTATTTGAAAACGGCTGGGCCGATTACGTTCGAAATGGTTTTATTTTTAAACCCACAGCCCACCAAAGTTTTTATTCTACCACTTTGTTAGCATAATTAATATGTACCTATACCAAATTCTAGTACTAACGGCCACTGAGCTATGCTGTGGACAGACAGACGGACAGACGGACATGGCTAAACTATAAGGGTTTTTTGTTTACTACGAAACCCTAAAAATAACGCATGAGGAAAAAAACCGGCCAAGTGCATGTCGATCCATGCTCAGTATTAGCGTTCCGTAGTTGGTCGAAACTGGCTAGACCAATTATGTTCAGGATAGTTAGTATTATCTATCAGCATGCCTTAAGCCAAATATGTAAGATATTTTTCATATTTTTCGAAATCATTCATTCGTCATCAGACAAATCACGTGTAATTTTTTGTTACTCTCGAATCTGCTGAACAGCATTATAGCCAGTAAAAAAATCTTTACTTTTTAATAAAATACTTTTTAAATACTAAGTTTTAAAACTTCGCGATCATATAGCTCGTAGTTGGCAAACAAGTACGTAAATTCAAGTGTTATTAAAAGGACTACTTCAGTTGGCAAAAAAATACACGTGATATTGGCTAGGGGGGGGGGGTCCTGAAAATATCACCAAATATCACCATGGGGGCTGGGGGGGGTTTAAAACATACCAAAATCGTATGACGTGATTAATGGACAAGCCCTAACTAATATGTATACCTACAACTAATTGCAAATGGTCACTGATCTAAGCAATGGGCGGACAGACAGACGGACTACCGCACGAAACGATAGATGAAGATCATCAATCTTTTATCAAATAATAGTCAGTGACACTTCAATCCCTTAGTCGACTCTTACGACACCCACAGGAGGAGTTGGGGTGATGACAAAATATATTCTTACTGCCGTCACCACACGGCAAATATTGGTAGGAATTAGTGGCAAATATCTACATCTCTTTTTTTCAAAACTTGCAGGGTCGCGTTTTATAAAGTTACAATTTACAATTTGCCGTTTGTCTCTCTTTCTAGCCAATATAGAGAGCGTGCGTTAGAGAGGCAAACAGCGAAATTGTAAAATGAAACTTTATAAAACGCGACCCAGGTCTAAACTCGGCTTAGCTCGTTACTTCCGCAGTTGTGATCTTGAACTCTATTAACATCGTAGTAAAGTTCAAATTTAAACGAACATTTCTTTGGCGAATGAAAGTATATTTTCTGTTTATCTGTCCATCCGTTTGTCTATATGTCTGTTTGTTTCTCTGTCTGTCTGATTGTTTGTCCGTCCGTCTATACGGTCGTTTGTTTCCGCAAAGAAACGTGTTTCGACCAGATAGTATTCGAAATTATTGCTTTTACAATTATTCTGGGTGTATTTCTTAGGGTTCTGTAGTAAATTAGAAACCGTCACAGATTCGCCATGTGCATCCACCTGTCTGTCTGTATGTCTGTCTGTATGTTTGTCTGTCTGTCAGTCTGTTTGTCTGTCTGTCTGTATGTCTGTCTGTCCGTCCGTTTGTTTCCTCCAAATTATTGCTTTCTCAATTATTCTGGGTGTAAGTACTTTTTAGGATTCTGTAGTAAATTAGGAACCCTTGCATTTTGCATCCATCTCTCTGTCTGTCTGTCTGTATGTCTGTCTGTCTGTTTGTAATTCTGTCTGTCTGGCGGTCTGTCCGTCTGTCTGTCTGTTCATCTGCCGATCTTTCTGTCTGTTTGTTTGTCTCTCTGTCTGTGTGTCTGTCTATCTGAACGGACTGACTATCTGTACGTCCGTCTGTCCGTCCGCTTGTTTCCGCAAAGAAACATATATCGACCGGTTATTACTTGAAATGGTTGCCTTTTCAATTATTCTGGCTGTAAGATATTTTTAGGGTTCTGTAGTAAATTAGGTACCCTTACATTTTCGCCATATCCGTCTGTCTGTCTGTATGTCTGTCTGTCTGTTCATCTGTCAATCTTTCCGTTCTGTCCATCCGTTGTCTGTCTGTTTGTCTGTCGGTCTGTCTGTCTGTGCGTCCGTCTGTCTGCTCGTTTATTTCTGCAAGGAAACATATTTCGACCGGATATTACTTGAAATGTCTGTCTGTCTGTATGTATGTCTGTCTGTTCATCTGTTCATCCCTCTGTCTGTCTGTCTGTCTGTTTGTCTGTCTGTCTGTCTGACGGTCTGTCCGTCTGTCTGTCTGTTCATCTGTCGATCTTTCCGCCCGTCTGTCTGCCTGTCTGTCTGACGGTCTGTCCGTCTGTCTGTCTGTTCATCTGTCGATCTTTCCGTCTGTCTATCTGTTTGTCTGTTCATCCGTCGATCTTTCTGTCTATCTGTCTGTGTGTCTGTTTATCTGTCTGTCTGTATGTATGTCTGTCTGTTCATCTGTTCATCCCTCTGTCTGTCTGTCTGTCTGTTTGTCTGTCTGTCTGTCTGACGGTCTGTCCGTCTGTCTGTCTGTTCATCTGTCGATCTTTCCGCCCGTCTGTCTGCCTGTCTGTCTGACGGTCTGTCCGTCTGTCTGTCTGTTCATCTGTCGATCTTTCCGTCTGTCTATCTGTTTGTCTGTTCATCCGTCGATCTTTCTGTCTATCTGTCTGTGTGTCTGTCTATCTGTCTGTCTGTATGTCTGTCTGTCTGTTCATCTGTCCATCCGTCTGTTTGTCTATCTGTCTGTCTGTGTGTTTGTATGTCTGTTTGTCTGTCGGTCTGTATGTCTGTCCGTCCGTCTTTCCAACCGTTTATTTCTGCAAAGAAACATATTTCAACCGGATATTATTTAAAATTGTTGCCTTTTCAATTATTCTGGCTGTAAGTACTTTTTACGGTTCTGTAGTAAATTAGGAACCCTTACATTTTCACCATGTCCGTCTGTCTGTCTGTATGTCTGTCTGTCTGTCTGTTCATCTGTCTATCCGTTGTCTGTCTGTTTGTCTGTCGGTCTGTCTGTCTGTCTGTCCGTCCGTCTGTCTGCCCGTTTATTTCTGCAAAGAAACATATTTCGACCGAATATTATTTAAAATTGTTGCCTTTTCAATTATTCTGGCTGTAAGTACTTTTTACGGTTCTGTAGTAAATTAGGAACCCTTACATTTTCGCCATGTCCGTCTATCTGTCTGTATGTCTGTCTGTCTGTCTGTTCATCTGTCTATCCGTTGTCTGTCTGTTTGTCTATCGGTCTGTCTGTCTGTCTGTCCGTCCGTCTGTCTGCCCGTTTATTTCTGCAAAGAAACATATTTCGTCAGGATATTACTTGAAATGTCTGTCTGTATGTATGTCTGTCTGTTCATCTGTTCATCCCTCTGTCTGTCTGTTTGTCTGTCTGTCTATCTGATGGTCTGTCCATCTGTCTGTCTGTTCATCTGTCGATCTTTCCGTCCGTCTGTCTGTCTGTCTGTCTGACGGTCTGTCCGTCTGTCTGTCTGTTCATCTGTCGATCTTTCCGTCCATCTGTCTGTCTGTTTGTCTGTCCGTCTGTCTGTCTGTTCATCTGTCGATCTTTCCGTCTGTCTGTCTGTTTGTCTGTTCATCCGTCGATCTTTCTGTCTATCCGTCTATGTGTCTGTCTGTATGTCTGTCTGTCTGTTCATCTGTCCATCCGTCTGTTTGTCTATCTGTCTGTCTGTGTGTTTGTATGTCTGTTTGTCTGTCGGTCTGTATGTCTGTCCGTCCGTCTTTCCAACCGTTCAACCGTTTATTTCTGCAAAGAAACATATTTCGACCGGATATTATTTAAAATGGTTGCCTTTTTAATTATTCTGGCTGTAATAACTTTTTACGGTTCTGTAGTAAATTAGGAACCCTTATATTTTCGCCATCTCCGTCTGTCTGTCTGTTTGTCTGTCTGTCTGACGGTCTGCCGTCTGTCTGTTCATCTGTCGATCTTTCTGTCTGTCTGTCTGTCTGTCTGTTCATCTGTGGATCTTGTTGTCTATCTGAGTGTCTGTCTGTGTGTCTATGTGTCTGTATGTCTGTCTGTCTGTTCATCTGTCCATCCGTTGTCTGTCTGTTTGTTTGTCTATCGGTCTGTATGTCTGTCCGTCCGTCTGTCTGCCTATTTATTTCTGCAAAGAAACATATTTCGACCGGATATTACTTGAAATGATTGCCTTTTCAATTATTCTGGGTGTAAGTACTTTTTATGGTTCTGTAGTAAATTAGGAACCCTTACATTTTCACCATGTCCGTCTGTCTGTCTGTATGTCTGTCTGTCTGTCTGTTCATCTGTCTATCCGTTGTCTGTCTGTTTGTCTGTCGGTCTGTCTGTCTGTCTGTCCGTCCGTCTGTCTGCCCGTTTATTTCTGCAAAGAAACATATTTCGACCGGATATTACTTGAAATGATTGCCTTTTCAATTATTCTGGGTGTAAGTACTTTTTATGGTTCCGTAGTAAATTAGGAGAGACAACAAGATCCACAGATGAACAGACAGACAGACAGACAGTTTGTCTCTCTTTCTAGCCAATATAGAGAGCGTGCGTTAGAGAGGCAAACAGCGAAATTGTAAAATGAAACTTTATAAAACGCGACCCAGGTCTAAACTCGGCTTAGCTCGTTACTTCCGCAGTTGTGATCTTGAACTCTATTAACATCGTAGTAAAGTTCAAATTTAAACGAACATTTCTTTGGCGAATGAAAGTATATTTTCTGTTTATCTGTCCATCCGTTTGTCTGTATGTCTGTTTGTTTCTCTGTCTGTCTGATTGTTTGTCCGTCCGTCTATACGGTCGTTTGTTTCCGCAAAGAAACGTGTTTCGACCAGATAGTATTCGAAATTATTGCTTTTACAATTATTCTGGGTGTATTTCTTAGGGTTCTGTAGTAAATTAGAAACCGTCACAGATTCGCCATGTGCATCCACCTGTCTGTCTGTATGTCTGTCTGTATATTTGTCTGTCTGTCAGTCTGTTTGTCTGTCTGTCTGTATGTCTGTCTGTCCGTCCGTTTGTTTCCTCCAAATTATTGCTTTCTCAATTATTCTGGGTGTAAGTACTTTTTAGGATTCTGTAGTAAATTAGGAACCCTTGCATTTTGCATCCATCTCTCTGTCTGTCTGTCTGTCTGTCTGTATGTCTGTCTGTCTGTTTGTAATTCTGTCTGTCTGGCGGTCTGTCCGTCTGTCTGTCTGTTCATCTGCCGATCTTTCTGTCTGTTTGTTTGTCTCTCTGTCTGTGTGTCTGTCTATCTGAACGGACTGACTATCTGTACGTCCGTCTGTCCGTCCGCTTGTTTCCGCAAAGAAACATATATCGACCGGTTATTACTTGAAATGGTTGCCTTTTCAATTATTCTGGCTGTAAGATATTTTTAGGGTTCTGTAGTAAATTAGGTACCCTTACATTTTCGCCATATCCGTCTGTCTGTCTGTATGTCTGTCTGTCTGTTCATCTGTCAATCTTTCCGTTCTGTCCATCCGTTGTCTGTCTGTTTGTCTGTCGGTCTGTCTGTCTGTGCGTCCGTCTGTCTGCTCGTTTATTTCTGCAAGGAAACATATTTCGACCGGATATTACTTGAAATGTCTGTCTGTCTGTATGTATGTCTGTCTGTTCATCTGTTCATCCCTCTGTCTGTCTGTCTGTCTGTTTGTCTGTCTGTCTGTCTGTCTGTCTGACGGTCTGTCCGTCTGTCTGTCTGTTCATCTGTCGATCTTTCCGCCCGTCTGTCTGCCTGTCTGTCTGACGGTCTGTCCGTCTGTCTGTCTGTTCATCTGTCGATCTTTCCGTCTGTCTATCTGTTTGTCTGTTCATCCGTCGATCTTTCTGTCTATCTGTCTGTGTGTCTGTTTATCTGTCTGTCTGTATGTATGTCTGTCTGTTCATCTGTTCATCCCTCTGTCTGTCTGTCTGTCTGTTTGTCTGTCTGTCTGTCTGACGGTCTGTCCGTCTGTCTGTCTGTTCATCTGTCGATCTTTCCGCCCGTCTGTCTGCCTGTCTGTCTGACGGTCTGTCCGTCTGTCTGTCTGTTCATCTGTCGATCTTTCCGTCTGTCTATCTGTTTGTCTGTTCATCCGTCGATCTTTCTGTCTATCTGTCTGTGTGTCTGTCTATCTGTCTGTCTGTATGTCTGTCTGTCTGTTCATCTGTCCATCCGTCTGTTTGTCTATCTGTCTGTCTGTGTGTTTGTATGTCTGTTTGTCTGTCGGTCTGTATGTCTGTCCGTCCGTCTTTCCAACCGTTTATTTC